>PNEQ01107085.1:0-12894 GCA_003012365.1 Medauroidea extradentata | reverse complement strand
CACGGCCGTAGAAGAACGGGTCTGGACACTCGCCTGTCTAACAATGTATTTTGCTTGACCCCCTTGTTGTTTGGCTGTAGTTCGTCAAGTTACCGAGAATGTCGTACTTTTTGGCGCTGTTTTCCGGGCGGTCGGACTCAAACTCCACCCACTTTTTTCCATTGTTAAATTTATAAAGTAAATAAAGATTGCTGGAGCATTTTCTTAAATTTGTGAGCGAAGAAAGTATTTCATATATTGATAAAAAAAATGTGTTTTGATCAATTGTTTATCTTAGCGGAAAGGAAGTGGGCGGAGTTTAGTCCGACCGTCCTAACATCAGCGCCAATAAAACACAATATTCTCGGTAACTTGGTGAACTACAGCCAAACAACAAGGGGGTCAAGTTTCCAGGCGAGTGTCCAGACCTGTTCTTCTACGACCGTGACCCAAACTGCAACATCTCGTTTTTCTTGCCGGAAGTGACGTTCAAGTTACTACAACAAAACCGTTCAGACGGCGGGTGTAACTACAACTTCTACACCCGGGTGCTACACGTACACCTTCCACACCACCTCTGCGAGGTGGAGTAGTTTGGGTGTAGAAGTTGTAAAACAGAATTCGGCGCTATTTTCGAAACATGTTACAAATAGCTGTGTTGTCTTGGCTTTCCAGTTTTGAATCAGAACATCTGCAATATAGTACAAATTGTATTCTGCTTCTGCTTCATCTGGGAGATGTGTAACATAAAATTTCTGTTTGTATTGCTATTTTTAGTGACATTTGTGGGTTATATTACTACTTGTAATGAATATAGCCTAATTATGATACCAACTCGTAAAACTAATAAAATTAATTTAAGAATTGACGTTCCTTCTCCAGTAGAACTATTTGTTGTGTGACGTGACATATGAAAAGAGTTGCATAAAGTTTATACATTAAGGTTATATGACCAAAAATTTTATTAAAATTTGTAATTCGATCAAAACACTATACAGATTTGCTTAAGTAGGTGCTGTAACGGTACGTTTATCATCGGATGCATCTCCTGCATCTGTATTTGCCTGCATTCAAATATCTCGCAATATTTACAATTTACTGCCATGTCACTAACACAGAAAGTAAACAAAACAATTCACACTCATCTACACCTAGGCGTTCAGGCGGACTTTCTGCACTTCCTACACCTTAGGTATCTGGCTATCTACACCCACTACACCTTTGGGTGTAGAAGTTGTAAAAGGTACAACCCGCCTAAACAAAGCTTAAATAATACGTGATATTTACATTTTTAAATAATATTTAACATTTTTAAATACAGAATTATTTTCGTTTCTACTGTGTTAATTATGTATCTTCAAAAAATTTAAACTTTTTCTCTCTTCACATGTTCACAGTCAAAGCTATGGCAGTCGTGTTGCTGTACAACGAAAGGTTGGAAAGATCTATACCTATGCCGCTTGAGCGCTGTTATCAGGAAGAGGTAAAAACTTACCAATCACAGAGCTTTCGTGAATTTTAATTTACATGAAGTTGATAATTTAAAAAGTGAAATTCGTTTGATTTCACTTTAAAATTAAATTAAATAACTTCTCGGTTTCCCAAGCCCAGTTATATTTAACTACGGTTTGTAATTTATTATACCGTTAGCGACAGCAGCTAAACTATCAGCAGAAATTTTGCTGTGCCTAACTCTCCCATAAGAAAATACATTTTCTTTCTAACCTGTAGCAGAATTAACCTTAGTACAACCAAGTACAACTTAGTCTTTGTATTCTCTGCTAATTTTGTGTATAGTGTGATAACATAGTATCGCTTTCAGAGTTTCTGATTGGCCAAACCTTTTAAACAGTATTAGTAGCCTATTACACAAAAGTTGAACTTAAACCAACTTTTCTTTTTATATACTTCCCTTGCCTTGTGTAATGTGTTCATCTCTATGAATGACTGCAGCTAGTCAGATTTAAGTACACGTAGAATAAATTTTGTGTTTAATGCTATGTAAATGCGTACGTTCGTTGTAACTTAGGCCTTTACACTGCGCGAGTAGCGATTATTCTTTCTATGATGACGAAACGAAACCTATCCACGAAAGGAACACATACGTTACTTGAAACAAGGTCTCTGTAAGTTTAAATATATATTACAACCATGGAGGTATTAGACTAATACCTCCATGATTACAACACGGTTATTAGAAACATGGTTGTCGAGCCTCTCACAATGGCTGAAAAAAAAAAACCGCTTTTTCAGACTGTCGTATCTGGGAAACAACCGGATTAAAAACATAAAAAGGGAAACGGGCGTTGTGGGCCTACTTCCACAAATAAAATTATATGGCCACCACTTACGATAGTCGTCTGCCCAGGCTGCCCAGCTGCTTACAAGAGTTACGGCCGTTACCAGATAATTATATACTCTATCCACCCTAAGGTTGAAGCAGAAATAAAAATTGCTAACGAAACAAATCAAAACAATTGAATTATAATTATATATTGATCCCTCGCATTGTGATTGTGCTGTAACAGAGTTACTTTTTTTTTTTCCCCCAATATTTCAAACGAACTTTATGCAGTGCCAAAATTTAATTGTCATTCACGTGAATGAGTTAGCTGCCCTGCAACCTTAGAATGGACGTAGTATAAAATTGCTCATCTCACAAGAATGGTGTCCGTTTAGGAATAGCGTTTAAAGGTGTCCAAGTGGGGAAAAACCATAATTTTACATTTGCATGAGATAATGTTAGATTTGTAGATGTTACTTGGGAGCACATTTCCCTCTTATAAAAAATTAGCTAAACCATTTTTCTCGTAATGGCACTTCAAAGTCAAAATTAGCACGTTGTTAGTTCTTATAAGCCGGGAAAACCAATTAGCATAAACAAATTAAAAATTCACACTGAAACTACATGTAACATGCTACTGCTTTGACATGTTTTAAAATCAATTACAAAATATTTTCGTATTTTAAAAAAATTGATAAAAGCTAGCCAAAAAAATTCAAAATTTCACTTCTTTTTTTAAATACAAAAACATTTTGTAATGGAGTTTAAAACATGCCAACTATTTATGTTCAATGGTTTTTGCGGCTTATAAGAACTAAAGACGTGCAAATTTTGACTTTGAAGAAGTGCCATTAGGGAAAAATTGGTCGAGTTAAATTATTTTTATACATAACATGAAAATCATTCCCAAGTAAGGTCTACAAAATTAACACCATTTCATACAAACATAAAATTATTATTTCCCCCAATTGAACACCCTTAAGGCGGCCGCCTATCCCTCGCTTCAAATGCGTTGCAGTGTGTTCGTAAACAGGTTTATTCTACGCAAATATTCCACGTGTGCCCATTGTACCAACATAAGAAAAGAAAACAAACTTCAGACTAAGTCGGAATCTCATTGTTAAGACGCCACGCTCATTAAAAACACTGTTTCTAAGCCTCCAACATGGATAAAACCGGCCTTTTCAGACTTCCGTACTTCAAAATGTACTAACCGGATGTAGGCCAACGTGAAACTCAGATTGCGACCTGCACTGAACTTAATTGCAGACTTTCCACCAGTAAAATTATATGGTCACCGCTTAATGTCCCGTAGTAAAAACCGTTCGGGGGACACCTCGACTGGCGCATGGAAGGCGTTGCAGCGTGCCATGCGTATTTTTTACGCGAAACCATGTAACTTATTAATATTATGTTTATCTACGAAAAGAACAAACATTTGAAACTATGCTTCTATGTTTTAAAAAATTCAGCACGATTGTCAGAAACATTATTTTCGGGCCTCTCAAAATGACTAAAAACTGTTTTTTTATACTGCTGTAACTCCGAAAATATTACCTGCATTCGTAAAGTGCAAAGTGAGAGGCATGCGTTGGTCTTTACTTCACATTATTCAAAAATAAAATGTTGTAGTCACCGCTTTAAGTCCCGTAGGAAATAGACTACAAGGAAAACAGTTTGGCGCGCTGCGAATAGAGGCGATATGCCTCTCCTCCTCAAGGGTGGGACACTGGTTCTTATCGCTACGCTGTTCCCACACGTCAAAACTCTTTAAAATAAAATTTAATAATTGTTTTACATTAACGTGTTTTCTTATTTAATAAAATAACGTTCCAAAATAAATATGAACGTAAGTCTCTTACACACCACATACAAAGGACAACGACCCTATAGGCCGTTCACGATAAAGTGAGCACCGTGTAAAGTTTTCTTTCAGCTATTTATTTTGCAGCCATCTTGACTATTTTTAATATGAAAACTTCTCTGCAACTAAAACCAGGGTAAATGTTTCAACACTCTCAAAAGTTAACATCTATGGCCCAGTTAAACATATTTTTAATTAATTACAACTGTTGCTGAGTGCTCAGTTTATAGTGAACGGTCTATACCAATGTTAGCTGTATGTAATTATTAGAGGCATGCAAAATTCGTGTTATTATTTGGTATTAGACTATACTCCACGGCCCTGTATGTACCTGAGCACAATCTGTGAGTTCTTTGGCCACGAGCCTCTGTGTGATATCAGCAGGGACCAGAAAAATTCACGTTTTCTTTCCAGCACAAGCTAGAATTCCAGCAACTGTAAGTTCGCGTCACTTTCACAGCTGGTCCTTACTTATTTGACACGTCGTGTAAGTCGCTGAGCCAATAATAACAATGTAACTAAATGCAGGCCCATATCACTGTGTCAGCGAGCAGCTAATAAACAACTGCTGTTGGCTTGAATGCACATATATTCCTGCTAGCCTACATGTCAGTGAACCCGCGAAGATATCAGTTACGTGTGTGAGTACTTTACATGAGATTGGTCACTCTACCGTGTATCTTTCAATTATTGGTCAGAAGCTAACTGTGCGGCAGGCCACGACATTGTGGACCAATAGGAGACATCGAGATATAACAGCTTGCCGTTAGTCTGCTGCCAGAAAATAAACGCGGAATTTGCACGTCCCTAGAAATTATCTTTCTTTGATTTTAGCGTACCAGAATCTCGAAGGAATTAATTAAAATTATGCTTGGTTGTCAAGTTAGGATTCACTTCTTCGTAGAATACTGTATATTAATTTTAAAGTTTTACTATGTCTGTATGACGCAGGTAGTATGTATTATCTGAATGTATGAATGATGTGATAAAAAATAATTAATTCTAAAATCGTGTCCTTAAAAATCACGTAGGCTATAGACAAGCGAATGCGCCTTCAGTGGTTCTACAGAACCTTCCAAGACGTATAGGCTAAGCGAATTGAAAGCTGACCTACAATCTACTATTGGCTTACATACCGTCATGTCTCCACAACTATTAAATTACTTAAATGTATGGCGTTTCTTATTTTCATTGGCTGGCGTGAAAACTTGGCTGCTCGCTGACACAGTGAAACTAATCGACAAGTTTTTGATGGTGTTTATTGTAAAAATATGTAACTAATAATTGAAATGTACCGAGTCTGCTTATAAGTTTCATTTGAAATTGGAATAATCAATTGGTAAATAAAAATACTAGAATAAATGAAGTAACACACAAAGATTATTAAATACAATAAGTTAATAAGGCCCTTATTTCTACCAGCATAATTACTCGAAATAATGCTGAAAAATAACACCATATTGTAATTTCTTGAAGTTTTTCAGCTTATCAATTTGTTTGGCATAACTTACATATTAAATGTATTTCAATCAAAATTTGTACAATTATTTTGACGTTAACATAACCAAACACATAGGTTAGGTAAAACGAGCTCCGACAAGGTATACAGGAAGGCCCAAAAGCCCTGCATCATAGGCAGTTGTTTTGCAGTTGTGTTCTTCATGTTGTAGGTGAACCATGCTTACGGTACTATTCCAGATTATCCTGCTCTGTGGAACATTCATGATCGCCTGCAGCTGTGTTTTGATGTTTCAGGCAATTATAAGGAGTAAGGGTGTGAGTGAGAGGTTTTTGGTCAGCGCTCAACATCGAGGTCTAAGGGCGCGGTCTACCGCAAATTTCATCAGTATTTTTTTTTTTTTATTTGTACCAGATATTTTTTTTCTTATGTTAGACATAAAATGTGACGAAATTTGGCTCTTATGAAATTTTTTTATCTATCATAGTTTTCGCTTAATGGCTTGTTAAAGTCATAATTTTGCGTGTTTCCGTTTTAACGACTACACTAAAACCAACAAATATACCAATCTCAAAAAAATCACAGTGGATAAAGACGTTGCAGGCTACAATCACATGCTCATAAAATTAAAGAATAAAAAATATTTGAATTAAAAAAAATGCTGAAGCTAAAAATAAAAATTTTAAAAATTCAATAAATTTTTCAAAAATACAAATAATTTATATTCTTTAATTTTATGAGCATGTCATTGTAGCCCGCAATGTCTTTATCCACTGTGATTTTTTTAGTTTGTTATATCAGTTGGTTTTAGTGTAGTCGTTAAAACGGAAACACATAAAATATGAGTTTAACAAGCCATTACGCAAAAACTATAAGAGATAAAAAATTTTCATAAGAGCCAAATTCAGTCACATTTTGTATCTAAAATAAGAAAAAAATATCTCGTACAAATAAATAATAAAATAATGATGATGAAAATTGCGGTAGCCGCACCCCTAAGCGCTGGTGAGGGGTGACATGAAGTGAATGTGGAGCAGTGCCGGAATGAAAGGGCGGGAGAAACGGGAGATCTCCGAGAAAACCCGCCGACCAGCGGCATCGTCCGGCACGATTCCTACTTGCGAAACTTCGGGGACCGACCCCGCCGGGATTCTAACCCGGATCGCCTTAAGGCGAGTGGTCTGACTATTCGGCCACCGCGGTCCCTAATCATATTGAGCACATTCTATGATTTACTTCACACACATTTTGTGTAAGTTGTTCTTTCTATGACGCGAGACTTTCGGGCCACCCTGAAGTATATGACAGTGTGACATTAAGTCGAACATATTTGATAGTAACCGGCGAACTTTATTTGACAGCAAAGTTTGATAACCACATTTTGTCAAATATTGGTCCTCCAGTTTTATTGTCACAATAGTTGGAGACAAAACCTGGACTCTGGGGCAAGTCCTGCGCACACGTACACACATTGGTACACTCACCATTGCGGCTGAGGTCGGTGGTGGTCATGTCCTGGGGCGACGATTCGCGCACGCAGGCCATCAGGTTGAGCGGCGTGGCGCTCATGTCGCTGCTCGCCGTACCTGCAACACAGTCAAGTCATCAACACACCGCCACCTACACCTCTGAGAAAGATTAGTCTAGAAGAAACATCGCAATGTTAAATATTAAGAATGGTAGTTTTTACAGTAAACTTTCATAATATTTTTTTTATGAATCTAACGCTACATATTTTAAACACAAAGATATATTATTACTTATGTGCACGTGGTAGTGAACCATACAGCTTTGAACATTTTTGTGCTTAAAGTTGTATCGCAATTATATCGTGAAAATAAACTAGAATCGATCAAAATATTTTTTCTTGCCTGTGAACTGGGTATTATTTTGCAAAAACCTTACATATATGTGTGCATACTCTAGAATTTTTTCAAAGCATTATTTTGAAAATCCTTTTCTCATACATGGAGATACTATCTAAGACGGAGCACGCCATTTGTATTTTTAAAAAAGTTCTGAAATATTAATTATAATAAATATTTTGAACATACACCATAGAAGCGGTATTGTCCCAGAAAACCAAAAACTAGATAGTAAAACAACAAAAGAAACGCGTCCCAAGTTTGGCTACAATCCATAGCTAGGGACCCAGGTTTCTCGAGAAAAGAATTTTACCCTTCGTTGTTTCAGTGCTTTACGTGCACGTCTGCAGTCCTGCTTCGTGGTCGGTGATTGGATATTTTAACTCTCTCGAGCCTTGGGATTCTACCGGCAAATCACAGCCATGATATGTTGCAGCGATTTTATTGTAATTGGCTCAGTCAAATGAGATACGGCTCTTCACATAGACACGCTGCCAATAACCATGAAGCAGAATTTCAGATGTGCACGTAAGACACTGAAACAAAGTGGGGCAAAATTGTTACTGCGAAAAACCAGGGTCTCTATCCATAACATAACAAATTCCGATGGCGAATTCTCTTAAATCACAAAAAAAAATTGATAAAAAAATTAAAAGAACAGGCTACCCCAGTCAATACAGCACAGGCAATCACCGAGGCATAAACAAGATTACACACAAGACAAGAATGTCAACGACAAAGTCACTGACACACGACTATACGGCACAGAACACAGGTTACCTAGGGGAAAAAATTAAAATACATGCAGGGTTTTGTCGGTTATAACTATAAATCATTACCTCGCAAGCGACTGTCCCATGACATTGGACAAGATTCAATCGAATGCAATAACTTACTCAGTACATATCACGATAAATCGTGTGACTCTAGCAACGAACTTCAGATCTGGCATCATCACGGTAAACTTTATCTACCCCTGGTCTACAGTGACACCGTTGTATATCTATCACGTTACGTCTGTATAACGCACAGGTCCAACAATTATACTACTAGAGACCTGGAAGTTTGGCGGATTTAGTTAAGGAGAGGTTGGATTTCTAACTCATGTATACGTTGGTAATTTTTTCAACTGGGTCATTGTTTAGGAAACGTGTCTTTGAGAACTCTGAACTAATAATAATAAATATCGTATGAGGATACCCGAGGGCCAGATTATCGCATCTCGAAGGATGTCATGAAATGAGTCATGGCCGTCTTTAGTAGAAGGCCGGAGTCTTGAATGTGGCAACACTGCATCGGAGGTCTGCTGCTTGTCATTCTTGGCCTCCCTAGTCTGCAACGTGTATAGGTGCAACTTTAGTGGCGTGTACACGTCTACATTGACTAGGGCAGCCAATGAGCGACCGGCAGTAGGCCTCCGATGCAGCGTTGCCACATTCTAGACTCCGGCCTTCTACTAAAGACGGCCATGAATGAGGCCCTATAATGGAGAAACGCTGGAACGAGAGTGGCAGAGAAAACGGGAGATCCCCGAGAAAACCAGCCATCCAGCGACACCGTCTGGCACGATTCTCACGTGCGAGAATCCGGGGACCGACCCCACCAGGAATCGAACCCGGATCGACATAGTGGCAGGCGAGTGGTCTGACCACTCAGCCGCCGCGGACCTTTCTGAACCAATGACCTACTTACATGAAAACACGTAGGCCTACTTGTCAGGTGTACAACTGTCACTCACTAGAGCACCATCCAACACGTAGCCGAGGACAGAGTCACAGAATATTTAGGAATACAGAAGTGAAATAGCCAGTAGGACAGCGAACTCAGTCACACACACCAGCGAAATGGCTTCCCTGGCCAGCAACATGGCGGAAACGCCTGCCGCCAATCAGCGTAAGGCAGCTGCTTTGCTAGCCGGCAGCCAGGCCAATAAGAAACCTGCCGTAACATGCAGGAGCCAAACACACACGGGGATAGCATCAACAGCTTCAATAAGCGGAGAAGTTCGCCCGTACCAAACGAGCCGCCACGTCATCTCACGCCTGTATTACTAGGGCCAGGAAGTCTTCGCGAAAATATTTCTGTACCACTTTGTTGCAGTGACTTGCGTGCACATCGGCAGCTATAGTTTATGGTTATGGGCTGCGCATTCATGGCACAGTCAAATGCAAACCGACTCTGTACAATCAGAAGAACGTTTACTGCGACACCGGACGTCTGTGATTTGAGGAAAAAATCCCACGGCGCTGGGAGTTTTAACATCCAATCACTGACTACAAAGTAGAGCAGTAGTTATATACATAATGCACTCAAACTAAGCGGTGATAAAATCTTTTCGCGAAAACTACCTGGCCGTGTGTATTACAATTTAGTCTGTGACAGAGTGTACATGTGGAGTACAGTCAGCAGGTTGTTGAACTCAAAATTTCCGAGTCTCTAACCACAACCGACTGTTGGGCTAAAATAAAAGTTTATTTCCTCATGCTGTTGCTACTTATCACGGAGCAGTACTGCAGCACTTGCTGCCCCATACACCGCGTAATACCGCCTTTAATAACATCTCATCCCGGCTGAAGGCCGTAAAAAACTCTTCGTTATAATGAAGTTCTATATTAAAACCTCAGCCCTCGACTTCAAAGATGGTGGCTTGTGACTGTGACGCTGTCAGGGAATGTAGGTTAATGATCCTAAAGATACACTGGTTGCATGCACAGCACTTTAACTGAAAAAGTCGTTACTATTGCTTCTCATGAGAATAATTAAATACCCTGACTTGTGAGTTTTCTTTTACCTGAGAATCGACGATTGTAAACTGTGAAGTGGAATTTTTATGAGCTTCTTAAGAAGACGTGGTCCTAAACTTTCCGAGGCTGTGCCGGAGGAGAGGCATAGAAGCTATCGGTAGGGCCACGATTTTGTCGCGAAAAGATTTTTGCCCCACTTTGTTTCAGTGACTCACGTGCACATCGGCAGTTCTGTTTCAAGGTTATTGGCAGCGTGTCTTTGTTCAGACACGTTTCTCATTTGACTGCACCAATCAGAATACGATTATTCTGAGTCTGTAGGTCTATAATTTGCCAAGGCCAGTGAGAGTAAAATCATCCAATCACAGACGATATAGCAGAGCTGCAAGTGTGCACATGACGCATCAAAACCAAATGTTGCAAAAATCTTTTCGCCATAAAATCGTGGCTCTAGCTATCGGGATATATCGCCCCTCCCTCCTTTAGCCTAGAAATTCAATGGAATCCACCGTTCTTTCCTACTAAGGTTCTGAAATACAGACGTTGCAAAATTCCATGTCAATATTCTAGGGAAACAATCCTCACGTGTAGAGGAACAAGAAGTGTTATATGAACATAGGTCTTAAAACGCACCGTTTCTACGCTACAGTTGGCATGCATGACGTATGGTTGATAGCACGCTGTCAGGATCATGTTGATGTATCACAGTTGTTCCTACTGTCTGTGTGTAGTGACGTAGTGTGTGGCATAGTAACATGTTATGCACTGCTGTAATGACGCCCCACACTAACATGTCCCTACTCGCGCGCTATCAACCATACGTCGTGTATTGCCAACTGTAGCGTAGAAACACTGCGTTTTTGGACCTATGTTCATATAACACTTTTTGTTCCTCTACACGTGAGGATTCTTTCCCTAGAATATTGAATAGAATTTTACAACATGCTGTATAACTGCAATAATACTAAGCAAACTAAATCAATTATTATTTTGTGTCCGTGCGTGTTATGATGTATGTACGGATTTGTATATAACACATTTCAACAAATATATCCAACATCCCCTTCCTCCCATTTCCAATTTAATCTGGCTACGCCCATGACATATTTCGTAATTTTTCTGTTTTTCCTTCCAAAAACAATGAATTGGAGTCTTTGGCGTTATTTTACATTGGCGCGACACACGCGACGCAATACATAAACGCATAAAAATAATATTGATCCATGGCTGTACGTAGGCTATCAAATTTATACCACAGCAGGCCATAAATGTACAACTTGTTCGTAATGACAGCATACAAGTAATAGAAAACAAAAACACGTGTTGGCGGCTACATTTTTTAAAAAAAATCGCGCAAAAGTATTTTCTTTGCATGTGAAAACTAAAAACTTTGCTTGGAAATGTTTGCTACTGTTCCGTGAAGAAACAAATTTGTAATAAAACTTGCTTGTACTCCCACATGCATACTATTTTCGTAGACCAATGCATTAGGAACGTATATAATTGGTTCACAATAAAAGTGTGTTTATAACACGTCACAACACTTTTCAATCCCCAGGTAGACGCAACCGTGAGAAGGGTTTAATAATTTATGCTGCAATAATGGTTTCTATAATAATAAGAATGTGTGCCGTAAGTATTGGTAGCGGGAATAAGGTAACTCGAGGACGATGCGACACTTCAGGATTTCTAAAGCCATAATGTTTGAATGATTATGAAATAAATAAGTACATTTACGACAGGATACTATTTTCTTTGGACATTTGCGTATGTCAGTAGGCCTATTGATCTATGTGTTTCTTAATAAAATAGTTAAAATAATAATTATCGAAACGTAAAAAAATCTGTAAGACACGCATTTTCCATCGATTACACGTATGTCAACACTTTGTACTTTCTAACATGTAAACTTAACCATATTTTCGGTTTCGAGAAAAGGCTAAAAGTTTTTTAAAGAAGCACAACCGACATTTAGAAACTGCAGCATGGTTACACTAATACCTTATCAAGTCTGTATAAGCTGGGGCAGTTGCAATATGCTTGAATGTTTGACAAAAGAACATATAATTTAAAAATAATACATTCCTTTGCTGTTCAAGATTACCGCCATTTCTCAGTTTTAAAAAGTAATTTAACTGCTCGAAACGATCGCTCGCTTAAACTACGCGAATAATTGAACTGACATGCTGCTTAACCTACATGTGTCAATTTACAACAGGAAATGCACGACAAAAGTTACCAGTGGCGGCTCGAGGTTTATTGGCAGGTAGGGCACAAGTTGCAGAGAACTGTACACTCCTGTGAACGCGCAGCCGTATACCAATGAGCATGATATATATACACAAATACACACACACAGGCTACTTATTGTGTTTGACCACAGACAGTAATAAGCGGTACCTACATACCAGCGTGTCAGTGGCTGTAACGTCAACTAGCGTACAAACCTGTACAGTTCACTGCAACAAGTACCCTCCCTGGCAACAACCCTAGAACCGCCACTGAAGATCATTTAATCAGAGCTTGTGAGAATTACATACTAAAGTACATACTGCAATTTTGATTCATAGTCAGTGATTGGATGTTTTAACTCTCACCTGTAGCGGGGTTCTACCTGCAAATAACATACATGTGGTGTCGCGGTAACCTTACTGTGGTTGGCACGGTCAAATGAGAGACGTTACTTCACACACACACAC
>PNEQ01107084.1:0-12892 GCA_003012365.1 Medauroidea extradentata | reverse complement strand
TCTTCATTTTCACTGGAAACAAAGGCGATCAACAGTATTCGCTGGAAAACCAAACCGCAACATCTGTTATATACATAAAGTAAACAAAAGGACGTCATGACGGTTCAGTTCAGTCCGTTTCCTATTCCTTTTCGTAGGTAATATTTCGTGCGCATGCGCAGTCGTCGCGTCCAGTGTCTGTCTCGAGACGCTCGTCTAGAGGCGAGTTGCTCATTTGTTTGTTACTTGTCGGATCAGCGCAGACTGGTGGTTACTTGAAAAACTACGCACCGCCAAATTTAAAAGAAATTAGCTCTCAAGCACATAAATGTTTCTGTCTCCTCGTTTAGTTTAATTTGTAATGTAAAACTTTATATGACGGGTTTACTAACGTTTTCTTGGGTAGTACAGGTAGTACATTAAGATGCATGTTTGTTTGTTTTGTTTATTTATAAAATACTAGTAACCCGGGTACTACTAACTATAAAAATTGACACTTCGCACAAACTTCCAAGTCTTGGTACTACTTATTTAATTTACTATTTATTAGTATTAATTTCTTTACTTATTAATTAATTCGTAGGGAAAATACAACAAAAATTGCCAAAATGCAAAAAAAAAAAAATTCAGTTGATCTGATCGCTACCAAATTTCACAGGATCACCAGCTGGGCTAATCTGATTATTGCCTGAAAATTTGATCAAAATCATTCCAGCCGTTTTGGAGTCCATATGGAACGTGGATACACACATCGACATATATATATATATATATGAGAGAGAGAGAGAGAGAGAGAGAGAGAGAGAGAGAGAGAGAGAGAGAGAGAGAGAGAGACACTAGCTGGTCGGCTGCGGCTTTGCCCGCGTGAAATTATGTAATGCAAACAGTAACTCTGAATAAAATATGTGGTGAAGGCATTTAACAGCTAGCGTATTCAATAACAGAGAACTATATACATTGTCTTAGCTCAGTGTAAAAGCCGGCGCAATATGCTCGTACGATGTCATAGTAATTTCCATCGCAAAGTCTTGCACGGGATACGAATCCGTAACCCCACCTCTTCCACACCACAAACTTTATTATATACAATATCTGAGTGAATGTTAAAGGCATGCCGTGATAATTCTTTCGCATGTAGTGGCTACAGTCCAAAGAGGTTTTATTTATGAGTAGGTTGGCAAAAAAAAAAAAAAAAACAACGACTGTTGAATTATATCTCCGTGATCATTCTCTTTTCTCGGGAGGCTAACACCTACTAATTTTCGAATTTCATAAAAACCTGAATTTTGTTTGTAGATATTTACATAAGCATTCTTATCAAAATATCATCTCGATATCTCAACGGGTAAAAGCGGCACAGATGATTATTTGAAATCACATTTTATTTTTTAACAGCTTTCAAGGACGAATTTCGAAAAATCCTTAAATTACTTTTTTTTTATATTTACGTAAGATTTATTTTAAAGCAAAAACTATTCCAATATTTCCACTGGTTCAGGAGATAAGTGGATTAATTTAAAAACTCGTTTTATTTTTTTAAAGAGCTTTCAAGGACGAATTTCGAAAAATTTTACAAATACTTTTTAAATATTTACTTAAGCATCATTTTAAAAAAAATCACCTCACTATCTGAAATGGTTTAGGGGAAATCACAGATTAATGAAAAACACATTTTACGGCTTTTCACCCCCTTAATTTCGAATTTCGCAAAATCGAAAATTTTGCGATTATGCATTTCTTTGGGCAATATTATGAAGTTAAAAATTTTATGATAGTATTCCCGGTTAAAGAGATATCATAGAATCTTTTAAAACACATTTCACCCCTTTTCACCCCCTTAATTATCGAATTTCGAAAAATCAATTCTTCGTGGGTGCCTACGGGGCAAGTGGAAGCTTCCCTCAAAATTTTATGGTTCTAGGTCCAGCGGTTTGGGCTGTGCGTTGATGAGTGTGTGAGTGAGTGAGTGTGTGTGTCAGGACACTTCATTTTATATATTAAGATATAGATATATTAAGATATATATACACACACTAGTAGTCCCCCGCGGCTTTGCTCGCGAGCATTATTCCTAACCTATAATATTTACTTTAATTGAAAAGCCTTTTTTGTACACCAGGTTGGTTATTCATTCATCTAGTGTTAGAATGACAAATCTGCTAGTTGAGCTAACTCTGCAGCAGGCTATGTAGCTATAGCTATCAACGAAAAAAACAGTCCTAAGTTAGTCACTAATAGTGACTTCGCCTGGGCCTTATTTATAGCACTGCAAAGTTGATGTTGTGGGGTAGTGATAGACTCTTAAATTCAAGAGGTTAATCGAATGAAAAACGTCTGATTGACCCTGTTGAACAACCAATGGTGACAGTACCCTCAAATGCATATTTTCAAAATGTTGACTTGAAGTTTAATGCCATTGTAAAGTTTTGGTAACAAAACGAATTGCGGAAACGTATTTTGTGCAACAACCTTGAAATTAATGAGATAATAAATGTGAGCTGATGTTGAGGAACCTAAGTGGAAAGTGAACTGCATAATCCATTTTACCCCTTTCAAACGAATACATGCAAACTGCACCAATCCGATTTGCCTTGCAATTTTTGAGTGTCAGAATTGAACGTTCGCATGCAGTTTTTAACGGAATCCGAGCCCAGAACTTCCTGGAATGTATACCTGAGCTACAAACAACTGCGTCAAGTAGCGTCAAAATAATTAATGTACAGAAATTTAATTTAAAAATAAAATATTCATGTCCTCGGCTTGTAGAGGTTGCACAACACCGCGTATCGATAGGTTACTGTAGAGTGGAACTCCTGTATAATTTATTTATCGCTGGTTGTACTTGCTTTTCGGTTCATCTGCCTTGAAAGTTTACAAACTTAATTTTATTCTTAATAAGCATGTTATCTTATAAAGTAAAAAAAAATTACACAAAAAATTCTAAATACTTACGTAAGCATCGCTCTTGCGTGAACAACACCTCAATAACTCATACTGGTTAGATATCGTGTGTTGGTGGATATCAAAATTTGTGCCTTTTAAACGTTTTGGGTGTCGAATTTTGAAATATTTTTATCTCACACCTAATACATTCGTATAAGTATCCAATTGAAGTGCAAATCACGACGGTAGCCCGTTCAGTCGAAACAAAAACGATCATTCATTAAAATATACATTATGGCCCCTGCTCAGTACTGAGAGTACGAATTTCAAAAAATCTTAAAACTGTTTTGCGAACATTTCTGTATTCATCATCCTAAAGCAAAAATTAACTGTATATCTCGACGGGTTCGATAGATATCGAGGATTTATCTAAAACACATTACAGGTCTTTTCACCTCCTAAAAGAGTGAATTTCAAAAAACCCTTTTATAACGCTGTAGAATACTTTATCGGTGTCTTGCGAACGTGCAAAACATGACAATAGCCCGCTGGGATCAAGATATATCGACGGTTAATTGATAACACATTTCATACCCCTTTCACCTTCTTAGGTGGCGAATTTCGAAAATTCGTGAAATTGCTTTTCAGTTATTTGAGTAAGCATCATTCTTTTACAAAAATCACGTCGATATACATAAAAATCAATGGGATCGATATTCATCGATTGTGAATCGAAAACATATTTTACCTCTTTTTTAACCTCTTAAGGGTCGAATACGGAAAATATATTTCGATGGTTCTTGGGGTAATTTACAAGAGCATCAATTTAAAGCAAAGCGCATCTCGATATCTCGATAGGTTCTATAGATATGGAGGGATAATCGAAAACACATTTCACGTATTTTCACCCCCTTAATTAAAGAATTTAGAAACGTCTTGGAGTCCTGTCATACCCATTTGTATACATAACCAATAAAAGTAAAAATCATGACGATACCCAATTGTGTTTCAAAGATGTAGACGATTCATAAAAAACACATTTTGCACCTTTTTACTGCCTGGGGGTCGAGTTTCGAAAAATCCTAAAACTACTTTTTGGGTATTTACGTAAACTATATTTTGAAGTAAATATCAACTCTCTATCCCGAAGGGTTCGATGTATATCGATAGTTGATTGGAAACACTTTTAAGGTCTTTTCACCCCCTTCAATGTTGAATTTCGAAAAATCCTTAAATTAGATACTATACATTTTTACGAGTGTCCTATTAAAGTAAAAATCACGATGATAGGCCATTAGGTTCGAGCTCTATCGACGTTTCTTCGGAAACACATTTCACCCCTTTTCACCCCTTTGGAGGTCGAATTTGGAAAAATTCCTTCTTAGTGCTCGCCTATGACCTGAGGGGAACCCCCACAAAAAATTTCACGATTCTAGGTCTAGTGGTTTGGGCTGCAGTTTGATATGTTAGTCAGTCAGTCAGCTTTCATTTTTATACATATAGAGATATATATACAGGATGGTCCTGAACTACAGGTACAAAATCCAAGGAAGGTGAATCCTAATGGAAAATAAAGTAGGACATATGTAGGACACTTTGTACCTAAGTGTAATATTGTGGGAGTAATGAGACGCAGAATATCGAATTTGAAAACCATATTTATTTTAAATATCGGAAACAGAATTATGTAAAACGACAATCCTCTGAACCCTCTAAGTGGACTAAACGTTTGTGCCATCGAGATAGTAGAACATTTGACGATGTTTTATTGAGTAATGCGAGCTTTGTAATAAAAATGGTCGTCTTATTGCAACTGTCTAGGGCTCATAGTTTTCGTGAAAAGTGCACGCGAAGCTTTGGCTGAAGCGATAGAGTACCAGGAAAGCATAGGCAATACTGCGTACATTTTGTTTGGAAGTGCTCAATTGCTCTATCCAAAATGGGTTAGAAAACATTACGTACGAAAAATATCGTACAGTAACTTGTAAGGGAGATATCCACCCTTACAAAGCGACGTTTTACCGAACAAAAATTAAATCTAACAGTCAATAAGAAAGGTATTGTGAATGATTACATTGATCGTAAGTATTTGCACAGCCACTATTGTGGTGTACATCTTCGAGAAAAACGAGGGGGTGGTACGGTCCTACCAATGTGTGTGTAACATGTAGGTATTTTGTGTTGCTTTTCAAAGATGTAATTACAAATGCATAATACAAATCACCTTCACGCAACATGTTTAGGTGAACTATTGAGAAGAAACACGTGTGAGGATGCAATTTATTGCCCACCAGGTATGCAACCTGCATTGCAAGGCTGGTCATATGACACAGTTGCGCGCGCATCGTTCGCTTACCACCGCTACCGTGGTGTGCCAGCGGGCTTATTATGTACCACCGACGCAAAGTCGACTAACGAAGCAATTTGCTTTCCGTTCACTTCCGAGTTAGCGTTTCACTTTCCTCGAGCGATTATGCACGACAATATAAGCTTCAGACGTTATAGTTTCCGTCAGCGCAAAGCTTTTCTACAAAAGAAGTGACGTCAGAAGTTTTGCTTCGACGGTAAAGAGCAGTTGGCTATCCTGTTTTACAATAAATTTCCGTTTTTACTGCGAAAACAAGAAAACTTTTACGTTTTGTATGTTTGCGCCATAGAGGTAATATATATTTACTCTAAGGTTTGCGCCTATGATTTTCTTCCGAATGTCTATGTCTAACACTGCTTATTCTATGGTGCATATTTATTCTGTGGCAGAATCAGCTGATCATAAATGTAAACACGAGTAAAGCAGAGAAACATATTTCCAAAATATGTATAAGTTGAATGATTCGCGTGGGCGATTAAATGCTCATTTTTATATGCCTGCATTAATTAAAGATTTTACTACATGGGATATGTTTTATGCCTTTTATTCTGTTTGCTGCGCATTAGACATCGATGTAGCCGAATACGACTCGCAGGAGAGTTTACTTGTGTTACGTCCATTTGATAATACTATATAAAATTGTGATAGAAATGAAATATTTTAGCGTAGTTATTAAAGCTTTTTTAGTGTTGTGAACACGGCACATCTGTAAAATTTAGTAAGAAATTAACTCGTGTCAAATATGTATTTAACAGAGGTCTACTGGTAGATTATAAATATTTTGTCCGTCATACAGCTAATTGCAGTAGTGATAGCAAAATATAAGTATAAATCGATTTAACGCATGACTCTTGCAAGTAATGTTATTTAATGCATTCAATAAGTTGGGTTTTTGTTGAAAATGTACAGACCTCTAAAATGTGGCATTATGCAACTACCTACTACAACAAGAACGTGTTGTCTTCAGTAGTCTAAATTTGCAAGCGGAGGCAATAGAACAAACGTCCCACAGTTTTGAGTCTACTACTGCTTTATGTATTTTGCAGGCGAACAAATGTATGATGACATTACGTTGTGTTTTGTACCACTACTAGGCTATCTCAAAGAATAATTGCTTGGCAAGTTGTTTGAAATTTGATGTACTGACAATTGGCCTACATCAAGTCGAACAGAAAACTTAATTTCCTGCCATATACAGTAAAAGGCAGAATAATTAACCCCAAAAGTGTTTTCAAGGTAATGCCCCTCCCCCTGTGCATAATAAACTCGCAATTTAGCTGTCACCCTGTGGCGAGATGACCGTATCCTGCCTCTCTACACCAACCTGTCCGAACCCTTCCTACACCTTCCAACTCCCTACACAGTCTCCAAGTGATCTTACAAAATACGGCCGCCTGTATCCCTGCTCCGTTCTCCACCACGCCCTTCGAATCTTCTCACTGCCCTTAGGTGGCAGTGAAACCCTCCAAATCCTCACTATAGGCCTACAGTTTTTACCAGTGTCCTTCACTCCATCTCATTTCCTTCAATACAGATGGCCTACCAATTAACTACTTTACTCCTTCCAACCTGCCCCTGCCTTCTCCACCTATGGCCTACCCTTCACCCATCTCGATGCCCTTCTTTGTACCTTCGCAAGTTCCTGCACCTCAGCTGCAACATACTTATCCCACTCTGCCGCTGCATATTCCAGCATTGAAGCCATTTTGCCCTGTTGATAGTCATTTGAAATTAGCAACATGTATTCACGTAGATAAATATTAAACACAACTAATATATTTCACAGAATAGGTTCTTGCAAACAATTTTACACGAGAGCAAATACCGTAAAATAAAAATAGCACACATCTTATAGACTGGTATACGATTTCACTGTAGGCTTATTGTAGTTCTGTTAATATCGGTGATTATTTTCACGTAGGCTTATTACAGATACGTAACCTACAAAATACAGGACATAGCAATCATGAGGCCTTTGGCAGGGTTCAAAAGAGGTACGAAAGATGAATTCATTAAAATATGAAAAGTTGTTTCTGCCTTATGTAACACCTACGCTTTTCTAAATTATTATTTTACTTTAAAAATTTCTAGCTAGCATCACATACCGACAATTTGTGACAAAAATCACGACCCTCTGCTGATGTGAAGTAGCATTTGAAAATTGATTCTGTTCATTGCAAATGTGTTACACATGTCCAGTATTTGCCTACTTTTCACAAGTACCTAGCTACTGTTTTGCTACTCTCCCTTGCATAAAACAAATAATCAAAAAAATTAATAAATACTGCAGCTGTGCGTGGGGTTTATTCATTCATTAGCCTTTGATGTAAACACAAGCTACAGCATTAGGTTATGGTTCCACCTCTGTTATTTCAGAACATACAAGCTTATTACGATACTGAATTTCGACAAAAAAAACCTATGTTAAACAGTTTTGGGTATTGCAAAATCATTCTACCATCATGATTTTATTAAAGACATTGTTTAATTCATTATTTAGACGAGTGATGCAAAGATTTCGTTACTTTGCGTGGCCTCCCATAGCCGCGCAAATTTACGTCAGTTTTCTTCTTCGTCTTTGCGTCCGCACTCGCGAGCGCGAACGCAACTTGGTTGTACATAATCGCTTTCGAAGCAAACTCGACGTTAGCAGGGTTTGCGCACGAAGCAACTTTGCGACGGTGGTACATAATAAGTCCGCAGGGTGGCATTGCACAGTTGGTGCGCAACATGGATAGACGTTACACATATGCTGAAATGGCAGATATGCATCTCATGTATGGTGCTGCTGGAGATAACGCGAGGGAAGCTCAGCGTCTGTATGCACAGACATTTCCAAACATACATTGTTCAGGACATCAAATGTTCTCGTCTGTGGACCGACGGTTACGCGAGACTGGAACACTTACAGCGAACAGGTATGAAACCGGCGTGAGACGCAATGTTAGAACAGTCAACTTTGAGGAGGAAGTATTGGAACGCATCGCCGATTCGCCATCAAGTAACACACGTGGAATTGCCCGCACAACGTATGCAAGCCACCAAAGTGTGTTGAGGGTTCTGCATGAACAACTACTACACCCTTTTCATCGCGAAAAGGTGCAAGCATTACAACCAGCTGATTTTCTGTCACGAGTCGATTTCACTCGCTGGTTTCTGCATCAATGCGCAAACGAACCTGGATTTTCTCGCAACATTTTGTGGACCGATGCGGCTTCTTTTACGCGTGATGGCATTCACAACAGTCTGTTCATGTCTGGGCCGGCATTGTTGGCGACAACCTGACTGGCCCTTTATTTTTTGCCGGCGCGTTTGACTGGCCGCCTTTATCGACAGTTTTTAGAGGACATACTTCCAGTTCTGTTGGAGAACGTGGATTTACAATCACGCCAGCGTATGTGGTACCAACATGACGGAGTTCCTGCACACTTCAGTTTGGAAGTTCGTCGTCACCTTACCACCACATTTGGTGAGCGATGGATAGGCAGAGGTGGACCTGTGAAGTGGCCACCACACTCCCCAGACCTGACGCCACCTTATTTTATTTCTGTGGGGTCACCTGAAGACATTAGTATACGAGACCCCGATCAACACAGTAACTGAACTTCGTGCCCGGATTACTGATGCATGTATTACTATTCGCAACACCCCACACATGTTGCATCGCGTGACGCATTTAATTGTTCGTCGCTGTCAATTGTGTATCGAAGTAGGTGGTCGCCACTTTGAACAGTTACTGTAAGAAAATGTGGCATTTTCGCAAGGCACGTTCTTGTGCAGTTGCAATCTAAAATACAATAAAAACAAAACCAATAAAATTAACCACAATGTACAATCATTAAGTGTTAATCAATGTTTTTTTTACACTTGGAATACAACTATCGGAAGATCTCTAGAAACATGATTCTGTCCTATCGTGTAACCCGCATTCACATACAGCAAATAAATTATGGTCGTACGACCACCTTTGCAACGCGGGTTGCATACCTGGCGGGCAATAAAATGTACCCTCACATGTGTTTCTTCTCAATAGTTCATATAAACATGTTGCGTGAAGGTGATTTGTATTATGCATTTGTAATTACATCTTTGAAAAGCAACACAAAATACCTACATTTTTCACACACATTGGTAGGACCGTACCACCCCTCGTTTTTCTCGAAATTGTACACTACAATAGTGGCTGTGCAAATACTTACAATCAATGCAATCATTCACAATATCTTTCTTATTGTCTGTTAGATTTAATTTATGTTCGGTAAAACGTCGCTTTGTAAGGGTGGATATCTCCCTTATAAGTTACTGTACGATATTTTTCGTATGTAATGTTTTCTAACACATTTTGGATAGAGCAATTGAGGTAGTAGGAAATAGGGGCTTCTGGCGCACAGGCTTCAGGCTGTGGAGCAATGGAGCAGCTGATGATGCAATCAAGATGGCCGCCGTGATGTCACTGGCCGCCATCTTGGATTACGTCACTGTCCGCCATCTTGGATGACATCACGTCCACCATCTTGTTTTTGGTTTTTGGATTTTCCAAATTTGGTTTTTCCAAATTTGACTTTTGATTTTCAAATTTGTTTTTCAACCCTGACTTGTTTTTCCCGCTCGTCGGCTGGTACTCAGCCGCCATGTTTGTTTACGTCGTCTGCTTGTGACATCACATTTGTTTCGACTGTCACTTATTTTCGTCTGCTCGTGATGTCATGATTCCAAAGTTGATTGCTAGGCGGCGCTGGTGTCGCACTTTGTTTTCTCCGTCGTCAGCTAGGCAGCGCTGCAGTCGCCATGTTTGTTTTCTTCGTCTTCTGCTAGGCGGCGCTGCTGCAGTGCGCTGGACGCAGCCATATTTGTTCCAATGTTTACTTCTGATGTTGGAAGGCAGAGTGCGCTAGTGTCGCAGCAGGTAAGGGCAAAGTTCTAAGTGTCTGTGCATGGGGAATTGAACCTTATGATTTCTCAAAGTTCAAAGTTAATTGAAAAATCCTATGTCGGGTGTGGGACAAGAACCATCTATCTTTGAGTTAGTAGTCATGTGCTCTAGTCAACTACGCTACGAGTGCAGACATTAAATATAAAAGTTTATAAGTTGTATATGAGATATTTATATTTGTATTTATATTTATATATATTAAATACTGCATAGACATATTTATGTCAACTAGTTTTTATATAAAATTTATGGGTTTAAATTAAAGTTAAAATATTAAAATTAAACTACTTGACATTGATTGAGCTAAAGACATAACTATGCCAACTAGTTTTTAAATAAAAGTTATGGGTTTTAATTTGTTTCTTGACTACTTGACATTAGTATTTTTCGCTTATGGTCATTGGATGTGCTAAAGATATACCTATGCCAACTGGTTTTAAATAAAAGTCATGGGTTTAAAATTATGTTAAAAATATTTTTTCTTGAATAACTTGGCATGGATATGTCTATTTTTTTCGTTTATAGTCATTGGTTGTGCTTAAGACATAGCTATGACAACTAGTTTTTAAATAAAAGTTATGGATATTAATTAAAGTTTTAAAATATTTTTTGTTGAACTACTTGACATGGATATGTCTATTTTTTTTTCATTTTTAGTCATTGGTTGTGGTTAAGAGATAGCTATGCCTATTAGTTTTTTAACAAAAGTTACGACTATAAATTAAACTGTAAAAAATTCGTAAGCATACCTATGACAAGTACTTTTTAAATAAAAGTTATGCCTTTAAATAAAAGTTTTAAAAACTTAGTGACATACATATGATAAGTAGTGTTATAAATTTGTATTGAAAATTATGTAAGTTTCGAGAACCTGCTACTTTCGTAATCACAGAGGAGGGATATTGCTGGACTGCACGCTGATGGAAGTAGCGAGCAGAGGGGAGAGGGTGAAATACCTTTCCGCACGAAACAGTTACAACGGACGGGCGGGTGAGATGTTTATCTGCTCGGCCGGTCACCGAACTGGCGTGTCAGTGTCGTCCATCCTGAAATAGTACATCCCCGTTAGCTCCAGACATTCACTGGCGTCTTAGCGCAGCTAAATGTATTCGTCCACTGCGGCAACCAGTCTCACTGTACTTGAACTTTTAATGGATACTAGCAGAATTTGAAGAAAAAAAAAAACAACCAATAATGTATTTGAAAAAAAATTATTGATATATACTGTACAATTACAAAGTCATACATTACACATAATATTCGTACATTTTCTTGCAATCTTCTGGCAGTACAAAATTTACTACTCTTTTATAATAGATGACTTCGATATCCAGCTGTTGAATTCAGGCCTATGACCCATCCAACTTATAAACAGCTTGTTTCCTCTTCGTTTTAAGATCTTCTGTACCATAAATACGTCCGGGTACTTTGTGGGTTGTATCTCGTGAGAATAGAATGCACTCTTAATTAAATTACCTTTCATATCTTCCAGGTAATAAGTCCGGGGTTCATAGTGGCGAATTTTAACAACTTTGTATAATTCGTTGCTCCATGATGGATTGAAACCACGTGTAAATACGCCTTCACGTCTCGAAATACGTACTTTATCGCCAATGCGTGCTTTTAATTTACGTGGGTCAATTTTCTTTTCAGTTTTATACACAGAGTGTAGTAACGAATCGTCTTTTATCTCAACAGGTCACATTTTAATACTTCTGTGAAACGAATGATTGTATTCATGTATTAGCGTAGGTAAAATATCTAACCATTTATAATTACTCTGTGCCGAGAATCTTTGAAACATACAATCCTTCAATGATTTATTAAAGCGTTCCACGATTACACTCTTCATGCCTGTACTTGTCGCATAGTGATTGATCTTATGCTTTTTCATTAGCGCGCGGAATTCAGGATTAAAAAATTCCCATCCTTGGTCAGTTTGTAAGAGTTTCGGGGCCTTTTGACCACGTAGACCAGTGGCCATGGCTCGAGTGACTGATTTCCGTGTTTTGTTTTTTAAAGGCACGGGCCAGGCAAACTTACTATAAAAATTAATTACAGTTAGCATATAATTAAAACCTTTATTGTATCGTGCATACTGGCGCATTTCAACCAAGTCGGCTTGAAAAAGGTCGTTCAAGTCAAAAACTAATACTCTGCGTCTGGGATAATTTCTGCGAGCAGGTCTGTGTAATTCAGCTGCAATTTCAGGACGAGACATTATACAATATGGCCGCTTTCACGTAATTTTTTTCGATAATGCTAGTAATTTCGTTTTTGTGATAATTGTTGCCTGCCATCTGAGAACCTATTAGTAATTTCAAACGATCCACTAGCTCATTCACATCATTCCAGTACACATAATCCAATCGCCCGTTATCGTCAATTTTACTATTGCTAAATAACCCAGAGCCTGTTACATCGGGGAACAAATCTGCAATAACGCTAAATTTTGAATGCGACTCGTCTTTATAAGCGTCACTATAAGGATCGTTATCTTTTAAATGAGCACTGGTAACAGTCAAGAAAGAGTCTTTTATACTGTCGCAGCGCAGCCTGTGTGTAGTCGCCTGGGTTAGATTTAAAAAGCAATTCGTATAGTCCCACTGCCGGACGTATTGTAACACTGCCAACTTGTAAGCTGCCATTGGGAAGGAAAACAATTTGTTTATTTCCCAAATACCATTTCTTATTTTGTTTATACACGCCGTATGTTCTGTCAGCTAGTG
>PNEQ01107083.1:0-12892 GCA_003012365.1 Medauroidea extradentata | reverse complement strand
TTACGTACTACGAAATTAATTTAAAATCCTACCATTGGAGTCTTGGCTTTATGTTTATACTAGAATTTACAGGTGGGTGGGTGGGGAAATTAATTAAATTAATAATTTGACTAAATTTTAAGTTGATTAATTTGGGGGGATGGTGGCTTGGCTGTGAGAGGTGAGGAGCGAAAGGCGCCTCCACCATTGTTACAAAATGTGATTTATTTTGTAAGTTGTATTATATTAGGGGTTCATAAGTTATTATTAGTTTGGGGGGTTTCACTCAGATGGTAGCTACACTGTGGGTTTATTTAGATGTTATTTAGGGTTAAAGGACTAAGAGACAGTTATGGTTGAACGGGCATTTACTATACTACAATGGCCGGTACTCTGAATACAAAATAGGTTACATTGTGATCTATTTATTAGGAGGGGAGCGCAATATTACTGATGATTAAGTTATTATATTAAGTTGAGAGTTTCTGGCACATTATTAGATCTGACGACCTTACCGGAAGCTGGATTGATGAGGAGACGGCATCGACGAACGAGCACGCACCCGCCGGGGCTCGATCCCGAGTCCCCGGCGGAGAACTGCGATGAGTGCTGGTGGACGACCGCTCGACGACCGACGACAGCAGACAGACCGAAGACAGACAGACCCGGTTTGCCTGGTAACAGCGCCATATATCGGCGTGCTTGTCCTCGATATTGTGCAACTACGAGGGGGGAGGTGAGTTGCTGTCTTCCGTGGTTTCCCAACGCTGACCTGATTGCCGCTCGGCGACAGACGTCTTGCTGTCCGGCTTGCCAGGCAATATTGCAACACCATGGCAACCTGTAACTAATCATAGAGTAACTGGCTAAAAGATCTGGCTTTTCCTGATGAAAGTAATTACACAGAATACGAAAAATATAACTTATACATTTAAAATAAAATCAATATTCATGATCAAACAAAATTCAAATTATAGTGGCTTTAGATTTAAAACATAACGAAGTATTGACAAAATAAATTATGTGAATAAAAGCATACATGAAGAATATAAATAAATTAAATTATATGACACAAATGTCTGGTAGAAAGCGCACGTTACACTAATCCACGTGGTATTGTTTATATTAATGTACGCCCCGAGAACTGGTACGATAACAACAATGAAAGGCTTTCCTTGTCGCTTCTGTAAGCATTATTTATTCTGTGGTTATTATTAAAGTCTATTGACCGCTATCCTTGTTCCTGTCGCCGCATTATCTTAATATATATAAAACTAGCTGTCCCTTTGTGGCTTCGCCCGCGTGTACTATAGAACAGATTAACTAACTTTAAATTATGTATTATTTAATGGAGATTACAGATGACAATGTCATTTAATTTATTTTTTACTCTGTTAATTTACTTTGTGTAATGGAAATGTGTTAGATAATGATACTAATCAGTGATGAAAGACTTTTAATTTCAGATAAATACTATAATAATGTTATTATATTATAAAAGCCCCTTAGGTCTTTGTTAACCTGATGATCAAACTTTGACTTAATTTTAATAAGCATAATTTTATTTGGAATTTTAATGGCTATAATTTTAGGTATGCCATGACTGAAAGTACTGGAATATTCAGCAGAATATACAGTTGAGGAACTTTAACCAGTATCACCGGAGTTTGCTTGCTCCTGGCATAGAGAGTTTGTCAAAGTCCTCTTTGATGATTGTTTGAAATGACGCTATCAGCGGCGTCCTTTCATCTTCTTCCCGACTCCCACGCGAGCGAGACGTATTCGGCAGGCGATCTCCTGTGACGCCTGTTCCTGCCGCCGTCGTAATTTGATGGACTTGAGGGAGCCGTGTCATAAAATAGGGAGCTAGACTACTAAAAGTATTAAGCCATTTTAAGAAGAGGCTGTGTTTTGTCCAGTTTTTTTCTGAGAGTTTGTAGTGATCATCAAGCCATCGTGGGATACGAACTGTAAGACTGACGCTTACTATCTCTATTTTTTATCCCTGTTCTGTGGCTCAATTTTGATTGAACTGAAAATATGTAAAACTTATAAAAGTTTTAAGCCTACGGGACTGTTTGAACTATTTTTGTTTCACGCTACTTATTTTGACCCAATTTGCCTCAGGAAGTGCTTAAATTTTATCTAAACTGTTTGGAAATTCTACTAACAAACTGCGAGACTGAATTTAATGTTGATACGTCACCCTGTAGCCTATGAAGTGATCCTTCGTGTAGTATCTCATGCCTACCACTGGATTATCTAGCCGCGAAAACTCATTAGTTTTTTAGTTGAATTTCGAACCTACTGATTTTATTTTATAATTCCAGAAAACATAATTGATGTATGTGATGTTTGATATTTTTTGGAAGTGTATGGAGTATGTCCGTGATATGTGTGGAGAGAGTAATTTTTCATACTGAATACCACAGCTGCCTGTATTGGGATAGCACCTATTTTCTTTTCATTTAAATTCACCTTAAATAAATCAGGATTATCTTAATTCCAAAAGTTTTTAATGAGTGTTATTTGTGTAGTGATTTGGCCGTCTCTGTGTCTTCTGGTAATTTTTACATTTTATTTGCAAATGCTATATGTGTATGTGTCACGTGGCTAACGTCCACATAAGGTTTGTGTTGTTACACGCATCTGAGTTAGTTTCCCATTACCAGCATTCCACACGATCATCTCTAGTACACATTACACAACCACGTGCATTTACCTTCACATCATCATTACAGTACACTGTTCCTTTGCGGATTCGCCCACGTGTACTATAGAAAAGAGTAACTAACTTTTAGTTACATATTAATTGATGGCAATACTATATTCTCTGTACATCTTTAAAACAACAAATACAAACAGTTTTATTCAGTCCACTTCGCTTAGCGTTCTCTAATTGCAGAACATCTTCGTTTTTTATCATTTATCTGTAAAATAGCTGCCCGGCTGCAGCTTTGCGCACGTGAAATTATGTAATGTAAACAGTAACTCTGGATAAAATATGTGATGAAGGCATTTAACAGCTAGCGTACTCAATAACAGTGAACTATAAATTGTCTTAGGTCAGTGTAAAGAGCGCGCGCAATATGCTCGTATGACGTCATAGTAATTCCCATCGCAAAATCTTGCACTGGTTACGAACCCGTAACCTCATCCCTCCCACACCACAAACTTTATACAATACCTGAGTGAATGCTTAAAGGTAGGCTGTGTTAATTCTTTCGTATGTACAGGCTACAGTCCAAAGAGGTTTTATTTATGAGTAGGTTGGCAAAAAACTACTATTGAATTATTTCTCCATGATCCTTGTTTTATTTTCGGGAGACTGTAACATTTTACTGCTTTCCACATCCTTACTTTTCGAATTTCATAAAATCCTGAATTTGTTTTGTAGATATTTACATAAGCTACATTCTAATAAAAATATAGTCTCGATATCTCAACGTATATAAGCGATACAGATGATTATTTGAAAATACATTTTTTTTAACAGCTTCCAAGGACGAATTTCGAAAATCCTGTAGTTACGTTTTTGATATTTACGTAATATTTATTTTAAAGCAAAAATCATTTCAATATTTCCACTGATTTAGGATATAAGTGGGATTAATTAAAAACACATTTTATATTTTTAAGGGCTTTCAAGGACGAATTTCGAACAATTTTAGAAACCCTTTTTATATATTATCTTAAGAATCATTTTAAAGAAAAAATCACCCCACTATCTGAATCGGTTTAGGAGAAATCACGGAGTAATGAAAAACAAATTTTACAGCTTTTCACTCTCTTCATTTTCGAATTTCGCAAATCTAAAAATTCACAAACATGCATTTTTTGGGCAATATATATTTTAAAGGTAGAAAAAATATGATAGCTTTCCCGGTTAATGAGATAGCAGGGATTCTTTGGAAACACATTTCACCCCCTTTCACCCCCTAAATTATCGAATTTCGAAAAATCCATACTTAGTGGGTACCTACGAGGCACGCTTCCCTCACAGTGTCATGGTTCTATGTCCAGCGGTTTGGGCTGTGCGTTGATGAGCGAGTGAGTGTGTCAGTCAGGACAATTCTTTTTATATAGAGAAATAAAGTTGTATTAAAAACAAAATGTTCTGCAATTAAAGTACGCTCAGCGAAGTGAACTGGATAAAGCTGTTTATATTTGTTGTTTTAGATATATACAGAGAATATAGTAACACCACCAATTAATACGTAATTAAAAGTTAGTTACTCTTTTATATAGTACGCGCGGTCGAAGCCGTAAAGGGACAACTAGCGTGTGTGTATGTGTATGTGTATATATATATATATATATATATATATATATATATATACATACATACATACACACACACACACGCGCGCGCGCGCAGTATCAAAATATTTTGTATAGCTGTAAGTTTGTAGAGGGAGGGGAATTAGGAACAATGTGACATCACAGACACCATATTCGTTCTGTCATAACATTACTGTTAACGTTGGGGTATCGGGAAGTAAAATTGTCCCACAAATTTAACTAATTTTCATTTTTCCTCTTTATCATCTGCCAATTTTTCTTTCAAAGTTCCTGCCAATTTTTTTTTTGCATTCCTGTTAATTATTTCGTATTAATTATTTAGTGTTTCATCTCACTTATAGACTTTGTACTTATTCTTATTTGTAACGATATTGGCTTAAATTATCATGTTATTTCCAGTTTCATAGTTCGGGTTGTTTCTACTACACAGTTGTTTTTGTCTCTCCATTGAACTATGTTAATCTGGTTTGTATTAGTACATGCGATGTCTTTATTCTTATGCTTTTTAAATTGTAATTTAATTATCAGGCTGTTTTAATTCTCTCATGATACATCGCTATTCATTATTGCTTTTTAATTTTAGTATTACCTTAGACTTAAGTTTGAAATGTCTTTAAATAATTGTAAACTGAAGACTGAAATTTGTATGGTCCAGTGTAAGACAAGGCGACATCGCCTTAACTGCGCCATTAATAAAGTCGTATTATTATTATTATTATTATTATTATTATTATTATTATTATTATTATTATTATTATTATTATTATTACCCCAATAAACATTTTGCAGGAAATTTTTATAAACGAGACAACAACTATTTTGTACGGAATGTGTTAATTTTTCCCACATTTTAACGAGTGGCACAAAATAAAAAGGAACTTCATCGAATTATTTACTATTATTAGTTATTAATTTTAAACAATCTGTTAATGCGTTACAAATTTTTCTTCTTCGGAATTTTTGTGCGTATAGTTATAAATTTTTACTTCTAATTAAGTAACTCCGTTATTTTTAGCTATAACAGAAGAGAACCTTTATTTTAATATTTTACCAGGACAATTTAAAAAATCTATAATTTGTTTAACGAGTTGTTTATTTGCTCCGGGGCTTTTGTTAATTGGCAAATAAATTTATTGTAAATATTTACTCTAGAGTTAGAATTTATCCAGGTTTGTTTGATGCATTCTTCCCTGCTCGCCGGACGCGCATTAATTCAACAAATACTTCCCACATTTTGGAAACAAAACAGCGTGATTAAAGATGGCTTCTCGGAAAGTTGTGTGACTTGTCTCGGTCCTCCAGTGTGTTGTAATTTTTTTTTGAACAGAGTATTTTGGTTCTCCGGACCGGATAACCTCGTACTTTATGTTATTTAGCGATAAAGTGCGTGTGAAACTCTCGGCTAAGTGTTTGTCTCAAATATTTTCACAACGTTCAACGTTCGTGGGTTGTGTAATCAAACTGTTTTGACGAACGTTTTCGACCGGCGTCGGCGGGAGAAATGGATTGTCAAGTCTCGTCATCTGCGTGGGAGATTGTTTGTGTGGATGGATGGTGTTTTAGTTGTTTGTTTTGATTTTGAGTGTTCTCTTATCTTGATTTACGGCTCCGATATGCATAGGTCTGCATTGTCACTTTGCTTACTCCGTGTTAATCGCATTATGTTCTCTTGGGATTTTTTGGTCTCTAAATAATCGTGTTAGTTACTACCACGGTGTAGAAGAACAGGTCTGGACACTCGCCTATCTAACAATGTATTTTGCTTGACCCCCTTGTTGTTTGGTTGTAGTTCGTCAAGTTACCGAGAATATTGTGTTTTATTGACGCTTCAGTTAGGGCGGTCGGACCCAAACTCCGCCCACTTTTTTCCATTGTTAAATTTATAAAGTAAATAAATATTGCTGGAGCCTTTTCTTAAAATTGTGAGCGAAGAAAGAAGTATTTCATAAATTGATAAAAAAAAATACGTTTCGATAAATTGTTTATCTTAGCGGAAAGGAAGTGGGCGGTGTTTAGTCCGACCGCCCTAACATCAGCGCCAATAAAACACAATATTCTCGGTAACTTGGTGAACTACAGCCAAACAACAAGGGCGTAATTCGGGGGGTGGCAAGGGGTGGCAGTTGCCACCCCAAAATTTTGTTGACAGAAAACATACAATTATCTTTCTTAGCTTAGGAATACAATTTTACTTATGCATTTTCCATTACACCGTATTTTAATTCAGTTAATGATATAAATAATCAATACAAAAGTGTATACGTAATTTTGATAAAAGCTGTTCGATTTCCACCCGCCTTTTTTTTAAATCTTTTTTATCTGGTAATCCTTGCCACCCCAATCAAAACGCTCAAATTACGCCCATGCAAGGGGTCAAATATCCAGGCGAGTATCCAGACCTGTTCTTCTACGACCGTGGTTACTACATATCGGCTAAACTTTATTTGAGCTGTGCATCACGGCGATATTTTGTCTATGGTTTATTTATAGCGGAGAATGAGTTTTAAGGCTTTTTTGTTGCAACATAAGTTTTATGAATCGAAATTGAAACAAATTCAGGACAGAGTTAATTCGTTGACAGATGTGGGCCTAGAACAACTTACTGTTGGTAAGTTAAATGAACTTAGATTATTCCTTGAGCAGCTGAATGATGTTGATAGTCCAGTAAATGCTTTAGCGCACAATTTCTGCAGAATGAGCCCCTACCAGACGATTTTGATGAATCCTTGTTTCTTGAAAAGCAAAACAACTGTTTGTTAGTAGTTTATGATATTATGTCTGCACTCAGTCCTGTCATCACAGAACATGACCAGCGTCAACCCACTGCTTATGTTTCAACTATGAACGTTCATTTACCCAAATTGAATCTCTCCACATTCTCAGGCCAATGGGAAGACTTGCCCACATTCTCCCAGTTGTATCAAGCAACAATACATAATAACCGTGCTTATCTGATGTAGAAAAATTCCAGTATCTTGTTAGCAGTTTGAATGGTGATGCTGCCCATTTAGTCCATAACCTACCAATTACTAGTGAAAATTATAATATTGCATGGGGATTGTTGTTGTCACAATATCAGAATAAAAGAAAGCTTGCCACTCTTTATATAAATAGGATCCTTGAGTTGGGTGCTGCAAGTTCCTTCAATCATAAGTCAATAAACAGTTTCGTCCATACCTTCAATGAGAATTCGAGGGCACTGGAAATATTTGGTTACAAAATCACTGAAAATAACCCTGTCCTGTCAACTATTTTGTGGAAAAAATTGGATAAAGGATTGTGTTTATGGTTTGGGAAATCTCGTGTCCAAGCCCAGGATGTTCTCCCAGAAGTTTCTGAGCTGGTGGAATTTTTGCAGTCTGAAGCGTCAACTATTGATATTGCCCAAGATGTGGGAATCAAAGTTTGTTACCACAAAAACTGAAAGGACTACTTCAAACACCTCAAAATTTACAAATACAAATACACAGTACCAAAGGGCTATTTTCATGTCAAACTCTGAGTCAAATTTCAGGAAACCTTGTATAAAGTGTTAAAAAACAACTCACTCTATATATTCATGTCCAGACTTTGTTCCAGCCACTCCATCAGACAGGGATGCTATTGTGAGGGACAACAGACTCTGTTTCAATTGTTTCGGCACTTCCCACAGGTTGGCATCTTGCTCTTCCACCAGCACCTGCATGAAGTGTCAACGCCGACAACATACTCTGCTGCACCCAAATCACGACCATAATAACACACCTGGTGATTCACAAATACCTTATACTAGTCAAGATGATCAGTTTGTTGGTGTGTCTGTGCATAAGCATAAAACCTCAGTATTGTTGGCTACCACTTTTGTTAAGGTGTACAGTGTTGATAGCAAACCACACATAATGCGGTGCCTACTTGACAGTGCTGCACAAGCATCATTTATATCTCACACAGCAGTTCAGCTTCTATTCCTTCCTTACAACAAGATTTCTGAGAATGTTATTGGCCTTTCAAACAACAGTGTGCGCCTCAAGGGCTCTTTAACTTGCAAAATTCAATCAGTCGTGGACCCGTCATATAGCCTTCAACATTATTTTTAGGTTGTTTCCAAAATCACGAACCCTTTACCTCGGTCACTCTTGGATCCATGTGTTAAGACAAAGTTAGGGTTTTTTTTCCTCGGATGATCCGTTCATTGACAAACCAGCACAGATTAACATATTTTTTGGGTGCTGATATATACGTTAAAATTAGTCTTAGTGGACGTTTGGAACTTGGCAATAATTTGTCAGTTGTGTTGGAGTCAAAATTAGGACGGTTTACTCTTGGGGAGTGTCCAGAGTATTCTCCCAATCCTCCGGATTAAAGTTCAGAGTTGGTATCAGTGTTTGTTGATATGAATGATCCTCTCAACACTGTGTTGAAAGTTTTTTTGGGAAATCGAGGAACCACCATCTGTTAATACTAAACAACCAGAAGATGATTATTGTGAAAATCATTTCCTTACTAAGCATTGCCGTGACAATTCAGGTAGATATACAGTACATCTGCCCTTCAAGGAACAAGGCCCACATATTGGAGATTCACAGTAGTGTGCGGAACGTCATTTCCGTGCCCTTCAACGGAAGTTAGCACTTCAACCAGGTCTCAAGGAACTTAACACTGAATTCATGACTGACTACATGGACTCAGGTCACATGGAACCATATGACAATGCCCCACAAACTGTACATGAAACAGGTTCATCAGTCACTGAGTGTTTTATATCCCATCATGGTGTTCTGAAGTCATCAAGCTTCACAACCAAACTCAGAGTTGTTTTTTATGGTAGTTCGAAAACTTACAATGGAGTATCATTGAATGATTGTCTTTTTTCTGATTCCAAACTTCAGACGAGCGTTACCGATGTTAATCTGCGTAATCGACTTTATGGAATTGTATTCTCATGTGACATCAAGCAGATGTATAAGACAAATTTTGATCCACGAAAATGATCGTCCATTCCAACTCATTCTATGGTGGCAAGATAAATACGGTCACCTATGGTCTGTCTCCCTCGCCTTTTTTAGCCATTCGCACCCTTCAGCAGCTGGCCGTTGACGAGGGACATCGCTATCCGCTTGCGGCAAATGTCCTTTTACATCATATCTTTGTGGAAGATATTGTAACTGGAGCATCAACACTCGAAGAAGCTACTCTGCTACGGGACCAGTTAGTGGACCTACTGCGCTGTGGAGGATTCGAACTTTGGAAGTAGTGAAGTAATCATTCACGTGTGTTGGACTCTGTACCCATTACTCATCGTGAACAACCTAAAGCTGTAGAGCTTACAGGTAGGTCTGTGGTAAACATTCTTGGGTTGCAGTGGAACCCTGAGGCTGATACCTTTTCCTACAACTTGACTATCAATCAGGGTAAAGCTACCAAACGCTTTGTGCTATCTCAAATGGCTGGTATTTATGGCCCAATGGGCTGGCTCTCCCCCATGTTTGTGCGGGCTAAGATATTGATTCAACATCTTGCAAAGAGATGGCAGCAAGTCGTGGATGGTCTACCTGATGTACAATCACTTCAACTTACGTGCTTTGTTTGCCCGGATGTGAAACATGTTTTGCTGCACAGTTTCGCTGATACTTCGGAACAAGCCTATGCAGCAGTTGTCTATTTGCGAACTGTGGACACCAAATGAAATGTGACTGTTAGCCTCATCATCGCTAAGGCACAAGTTGCTGCCTTGAAGCAAATTTCTCTGCCCAGGTTAGAACTCTATGGTGCTCGTTTACTGGCAAAATTGCTTCACTATTGTCACGCTTTCATAACGCAATATGTAACAGTTTCTTCTATTCATGCATAGTCTGATTCAAATGTGATCCTAGCTTGGATCAGAACACCCTTCTATGAACTAAAAACCTTTGTAGCGAATCGCGTTGCCCAGATTCATGAATGTGTCCTCCCCCCATCAATCCTGGAAGCATGTGCCCTCTACACACAACCCAGCAGACTGTGCTTCGTGTGGCTTACTCCCTCAGTTCTCATAGCCTTTTGTGGCATGGACCTCATTGGCTATCATTGCCTCCCACTGAATAGCCATTATCAAGTGATTGCCCCTTAATCCACGATGTCCCGGAGCTCACATCATCTTAATTGACTTTAGTGGCAACCAGTTGCGAGGCGTGAGTTTTAGAGGCAACTGGTGTAAGAAGATCGGTACACCATAATAAAGCTGGGGTCCGGGGGTCCTCCCCCGGTAAAATTTTGATTTCCAGGTGAAAAATGGTGTTATTTAAACAGTTTTTTGTACCTTAACATTGAATATATCTCTGGCATAAATTTATAGATAAAATCATTTTAAAAAAAAGGAAGTGTTTAGTTAACCCCCTCTCTGCGACTAAGCTTACACCACTGACTTAACATTATTATGTGTAGGCTATGGCCGATAGTAAGCAAAAAGTAAGTTGGAATAGTGGTTTATTTTACTTCATAACTAAACAATACAAGTATGTAAGATTTGTAGGCTGATAATTAAAGATATGTCGCATTTTTTTACTTAATAACGAGAAAATACACTATTATATTGTTAAATATCAATCTAGATAAATTATTTTCTAGCTTGAAGTGCTTAGCAATAATGAGAGACTAAATGGAGATCAGTAGTCAACATTAGAACAGACCAATACATACCAGCAATTTAGTACATTTACGAAAGCATGTAATCTTAAAACTAAAAGAGCATGCATAACACAAGACAGCAATGCAGTGCAAACATGTACCAACGTGCAACAATTACGATATAACTACTCACTGAACCATTTCGTTAAAATGGATACATCTGTAATTTGCTGAGAGTTTATTCATATTTCAGAAATTATATACTTTAAATTACTGAATTTAAATAAAAAATTGCTAATTGCCTGAAATTGTTTAAAAATGCAAAAAAAAAAAATTAAATGCTGTTTTATATATGTCTTGAAGTTGCTCGTGACACTGTTTTTAGTGTGAATTATTTCATTTCAGTAAGTCAGTTTTTCTGTCTAGTGTAAAACCGTTTTTTCTGCAAATTTCGACTTTGACGTGCAATTATACAAAAATTATGAAGGCTAAAAAATGTTCATTGTAGTAAAAAATAGTCACAATGCATGTCTACAAAACAAATCATAACGCATACAAATATAAAAATTACTAAAACAATTAACAATTTTTAATTAACTCCCCTCCCCCTTTACCCATTAATAGGTGGTTTTTTTTTCTCGGAAACAAAGAACAACCAGTTATTTAAGTCCAGGCTTTCTTACCTTTCATAGGTTGCAATTAAAATAAAAGGAGATTCTTATTAACGTCTTGATGAAAATCATTATGTAGTTACACATTGCGATGACACAGCCCTTACTTTACAGAAAGATGTAGAAAGTCGATTTAAAAATACTACACTTATTAGTGAAAATTGAAATATTTACGTACAGAAATGCAGCCACGTGCGCGCGAATCTGTGAACAGAGGACCAGACAAAAAGCGGTCGATATCTTCTCCTTCGTACAAGTTCGGTGTGGCCATTCGGCTAGCCTCGTGTAGTAAGCCAGTGACTCGGTTGCTTCCAGCTCTCGCTACAACTCGGTCCGCTTGCAACCCCGCTGAGCCATTCATAGGCCGCAATAGCTCTGGGGTCTGGAAGCAGAGGACACGACTGCTTCCATGGCCAAACAGTTTCACGAGACAAGAGACACCACTATCCTCGTAGCCAAATAAACCAAGAGCTGCAGTGTAAATAAATAATGTTTCACTATAACATTTTATATTAATTTATTATTTAGTAAGTGATAAGTATTATTAGGGAAGCAATGCTTCGATTGCTTCCATGGACACTATGCCCCTGGACAACGGGTCTGTCTGCCCGGGGATAAGGCGGGCCACATCAAATGCCCCCCCCCCCCTTCCGGCAATCCTTTCGGAGGCCCTTTGTCACGACCACCCCCGTCAGTAGGGTTGAAATCTTGGTGGTAGGCGACTACCTCGGTGGCATAGCCGCCCAGAGTGTGGGTGTGGTTGACATGGTGAGCGCTCACCTTGTTGTGTTTGTGGGGCGTCTGCGCAGTCCCGATATCTGGCTGGAATTCTGTGTTTCCGTCGTGGTTTGTTGTCATGGTCGGTGTGTCTCACCGGACTCGCGTCCTCTTGGAACCTGGTGGGTGGCGACGGCATCGCTAGGGGGTGGCTTGCCGGCTCTGGTGTTGTGATAGGTATTGGTGTCCCCAGGTGGCCATCCGGCACGTGGAGATAGCGCAGTGCCTCCCTGAAGGTCTCGAGGAGGGAGGTGGCGGCCAGCTGCTCCGGTGTGGGTGGCCGTGGTCACTTACGTCAAGTAGCGCCCCGCGGGTCCACAGCGAGTAGCGAACTCACGAGCAGTGGCAGCTGCGTGTCGGAGGGTGGTGACTCAGGTGGTAGTGATGTTGACGGCATTGCCATTGTGGTCGCCGCTCGAATTGGCGCTGGCGGGATGTTGTCCTGCATCGTCGTGTACGACATGGTGACGTGGCGCTGTGGCGTGCTGAAAGTTGTCCATCGCGGCCTGGCAGGTGACTGGCTGGTTAGCAGCGTAGATTTGGTTGTGGTGGTTGCTGATATTGCCGGCGTCGCAGGT
>PNEQ01107082.1:0-12892 GCA_003012365.1 Medauroidea extradentata | reverse complement strand
TTGCTCCCGTTTCCATGGAATACTGTCTTTTTACAGTTCAGCCAACTCATTCGCAAGAAATACTCAACTAATTGTCCACCATTATTTAAGCATTATTTAAAATTAATTAAAGCAAATAAACATGCATTATGCCCTTCCACGGAATCATACAAAACATAACAACAATTATGTTATACGGAGAATGAAATGTTAGTACAGGATCCCAATTATATTTGCCATTAAAATGAAGTTGATGAATTGTTAATGGTTAAAACACATTAGGTTGACTTTCTGTAACTGGACTAGTATCCCTATATAATGACATGTTACAATAATTCAGTGGAAATGTGGCGCCATGTAAAATCCGAGGATTCCCGAGAATTCCGACCTTCTGAATTACCCTCCCATCCTTTGTGGTGGTCAGGACCTATCTGGCTTGTGCTCTCAGAAGCTAAGAGACCTCCCTCCTTTACGAACTCTGGAGTTGTCAGACAAGAGGATGTTGGCAGTGAAGAAAAACCTGTGTTGCTGGTTACCAACTTTGAAGATGATCCTGTGGAAATTTTGTTAAACACATGTGGTACCTTTTCAAAGTTGGTACATGCCACTGCTTACATTCAGTTTTTCATCGACGATTTTCGCAATGATCCTCGTCAGACTGGGCTACTGTAGACCCGAAGCTATCAACCGAGCAGTAGAGCTGTCGATTTTGATAGTTCAGCACAAAGTTTTGAAGGTGACATAAGCTCTAAACAATCAACAAAGTGTCAAGGTTACCTTGAAAAAGCGTTTGCCATTTATTGACGCTGCAAGTGTTCTCAGGGTGGGCGTGCGTTGTCACTCGTCAAGCTTATCCTTTGACCAAAAACATCCTACCCTACTCCCTGAACGCCATCAATTTTCTGAGTTGCTTATTCACCGTGAGCACATCTTGAACAAAACCCCTTGCAGCCAAACTCTCCAATGCATTTGCAGAACAAGATTCTGCATTTTGAGCGACAAGTAGGCTGTCAAGTGTGTTGGAAAATAATATTTATTCAAGTGAACTATCGATTCTGCATAGAGAAACTGTTTCAGAGATATGCATTTGTCTTAGGTCAATAAAACTTAGTATAATGGACGACTTGAAGTATACGCCCCCTGACGTCACCGCAGGGGAAAAGTACCGTGGGAAGCAAAGCTTGTTTACAAACATGCTGATTTGTTAGTTGGTAATTGCAGAAAGCAAAAATGTTACGCATTTATTGATTTGCACGCAAGGGTAAAAAATATTAGTTTCAATTTCATTGTTATGATACGCAAATACATAAGATTAATGTTTACCTGAAAAAACGGCATCAATGTTAGGTATTGTGATTTTTGGTAAAGCTACCAGCGAACTGCTCGAGTTTTGATGAACAGAAGACTGACACATTCCTTTAGACACATCACTAAGGTAATTAACTGCTGCTATAACAAATATATTTATTTATTTTATATATATTTCAAATTCTGCCATTCGACATGCTAGCACGTCAGCTCTGATTTTAAATCTCCTGTTGCCATTCCCACAATGACATAATTAACATCAAAATTATCGCGCACTTTGTTCAAAATACGAATCATAACAACAAACAAACTACGTTCAGAAGAGTCAGTTTCTACTGCCAACACGAGTTTTTTTTATTATTGTTGATAAGAAAATTATATTACAGAATCACAATAGTAACACTAATCCCCTTGAGCGAGTTCGTAAGCACATTCAAGGCGACCTTCCGCCTAGCGAAGATGTACAAGTGCCAATAGTGGATAAGACATTCTGTTCACGAATACAACAGCACACACTACTAACCAGGAAAAAAATACGAGACAAAGGTCTATAACTTATCACAACACCAGCACGTACACCACAGTATTGAGCTATCGGGAAAACAGTAAAAATACTTTAGACAAAGGTTAAAATAGTCACCTGAGTTGGCATAAAACAACGACCAACTCGCCTCAGGAGCAATACCTCAAATCTCTTATCAATATCAACAAGGAAATAACAAAAATCATGCCATTTTATGTAAATCCAGCCGGAGAAGAAGTGAATAATAGAAATTGAGTCAATAACCAGTAGACGGGAATAGATCGCAGTTCCCGAAACGTTACATTTTTTCGTTGTTTTTAACTTGTGTTGTCTATTGCCTTTTGTTTGTTGTCCACTGTTCACTGTTTTTGTATATTTCCATTTTTTTATATCGAGAATCTTGTTTTATATTTGTGTCTGTCTTTTGTGTGTGGGTGTTGTGTCGATATTCGACTGAATTTAATCTCTACATTTCTTTGTTGTCGAATTTATTAATTAACAAAAAAGTAATAAAATAAAAATTACAGAATTACTATGGGATTGTTTTTTGTGTAAGTTTTTTTGTTTGTTCTTTGTCATTCAACAGAAATTTGGTAAGCAAAATATGAAAAATGGCATATGTCCACAAACCAATAAATTCTAATTGTAAACTCCCATTGAAACATACATTTAAAAATCTCAATAACCAGAATACAATGAAACACAATAATGCCAAGTGCAAACAAATGTCGAAAGCGAAGGAGTCTGTTCGTAGGAGTCAGTTCGTAGGAGTCAGTTCGTAGGAGTCAGTTCGTAGGAGTCAGTCTGTAGGAGTCAGTCCGTAGGAGTCAGTGCATAGGAGTCAGTCTGTAGGAGTCAGTCCGTAGGAGTCAGTGTGTAGGAGTCCGTAGGAGTCAGTAGGAATCAGTCTGTAGGAGTCAGTGCATAGGAGTCTGTAGGAGTCAGTTTGTAGGAGACAGTGTGTAGGAGTCAGTCTGTAGGAGTCAGTCCGTAGGAGGTCAGTGCGTAGGCGTTAGTCCGTAGGAGTCAGTCCATAGGAGTCAAGAGCGTAGGAGTCAGTAGGAGTCAGTAGGAGTCAGTCTGTAGGAGTCGCCTGTGTGAGAAGTTATCCTGCATATAAATATCAAATGCAAGCACCAGGACTTGAGATAACGTGTATACAGAGTGATACCGACGGTCTACCCTCTTCTGTCACATCACAAGGAAAACAATGTTGCTATTGTAGCAAAGTGTTTAGTAAAGCTGTAATGCAAGATGCCACGAAAAATTTGAATGTACCCAAAATGTGGTCCCAAGGTTACTACATACCATGTTTACTCACACTTGCGTGTGGCTTTCTTTGTTGACGGTGCCTCTTAGCCATAGGCCATCCCGACGCCCGGCCCCCATGGGCGAGGGGAGAGATCACGCTCTGCCACGCAGTGTACTTCAGCTAACAGTCTGTTGGAACCGCGCGAACCCTTTCGCGGAACGCAGAACTGCGCATCCATGTCACCTACCAAAGGAAGACAGAAGCTAGCGAGAGAGCCAAGGGCCACCCAAGGTTACTACAGTGTGAAAAGTGTAGCTCAAGATTCGCTAGAAATTATAACTTTAAAAAGCATACAAAGACATGTAAAAAGACAATCTCTTTGCTAGCCAGAGATCGACCTTTAATACCTACACAATCACAAGAAATGAGAATGATCTCATTGCCAGCTACTTATTCTTCTAATAAATTTACTCTTGTTCAGTCGCCCTTTACTTTTTCTGGTAGCAATATGTACCCTACACTAGAAGTATGTGACAACGAAGCTAGTGACTTACTCTCTGCACATCAACCGAACTGTTCGTAAGATATACCCACCAAAAAATTAGTGTTACCTACTAAATAAGGAAATGACTAATCCATCTACTACTATGCTTGACGAAAATAACGCAAATAAGAATAAGTCTGTGCTTGAGAATGAAGAAGCAGCTACGATATGTGTAACCAAGAAAAAACGGAGATGTATGCCATCACCACTAAAAATGGTACTTATGTTCAGTGTAAACAGTTCACGGATATTGATGAAAACAGTCAATTTAAATCGAATCAAAAAGAAACATTTCTACAGAATATTTACGTACCTAACACTTCAACCTTAAATGCTCAAGAACTCGACCCAACGGAGGAGGAATTTGCAGCTTGTGACATTTATAAATGCAGTAAAAAACCTAAGACATATTCCGAAGCTGGCATTATGGAATTTAACCACCTACATCCTCAGGATAGCAGCTCCGGATTTAGTACCGAAAATAGTGATTCTGAGACCAGTTTAAGTAATGATATCGGTAATAAAATGCCACATATTGACACTGATGTGTGGTATGAACCTGCAAGGAATTATGGAAGTCATTCTAAAACCAACAAATGTTATAAGAATGCCAGTTATTTGTTTACAATCGACCCTAACCAACTGGTGGATTGGTTGCGGGTTATAGATAAGTTTCAATGAGGTAGAGAGTATCACAGTGAAGAATATAATGCAATTATCTAAGAACTCAGGAACCTGGGTTACATAGAGTGATTCTGGTACCTACTGTTTACTACCCACACCAAAATTGGTGACTCTAACCTGGGACATTCGATTCAGAAGATGGTTGGTGACAATACAGAAGCTTGGGTGGCTTAGTTATGTTTTTTTATGGTATATTTTGGGAATATGACAACACAGCCCACGAGTATATAAATACCCAGAAATAAAATAATTCAGTCGAGGTTCAGCAGTTGTGCAAGCAAAATGACACCATTTCATCCATTAAATCCATGTGTAAATGTCAGTCCCGGAGACGGGAGAATCACATATTCGTTATGAGAAGTTGGTTTTCTACGTTCATACGAAGAAGAATGTGACGGGAACTACCACTGGCTATTTGCACACAACACAGCCTCATACGAACGCTCCCAGCAGCTTATTGAATGTTGTACTCCTCGAAACTGTATAGTACACTATATGAGAAGTGATATGCCGCTTCCAGCCACTGTGGACCAGGTGATTGAGTTTGCTGTAAATAAGGAGAACAACAGCGCACATCTGCCAAGATAAATCGCAAACAGCGAGATACACGCTCCAGACTGCATGTCTGAAATGTGTGGAGAACAACAGCGTCCTCCTAAAACCAGGGACAAGCAGACCTGCAAACGACAGAAACCATATCGACGCTGTATCCCAGTAATGATAGAAGAAAATTTAGTGCCTGAAACAAGCAATGAATCCAGACCACGTTAGCTGCGACGCCTCTTGACACAAGAAGAGAAAGTAATAGTGGCTAAAAAAATATCATGTTTACAAAGACATTTAAAATTACAAAGACTCTGGGTTTTGATGGTAGTTTATTATGCATATACACTCCTCTAAAGTTTGGTATATTTAGGTTGCGGGCATAAAATTCTATGTCAATTTTCGTTAGTGGTCTTCTAGGTAGGAACATTAAGATCTTTTCTTACGGCGCTTCTTTTTCTTCTTTCTTGCACCTCCGCCGCAGTACGGACGGCGTATTTAAAGTCCTTGGCCGTTTTTCTTACCCATAGCAATTGCTTCTAGTGTACGGTTGTGACGAGTGTTTTCGTCCAGTGGTTTTCGGTCATTACATGTCTTATTCAGCGCACTTACAATGTTTGTTACTGCACCAGCAATACCGGCCAGGGCCTCTATATCAGGAATTAGTAAGGGTAGGAAGCCGCCCGTTTTCGTACCTCGCTTTTTTCACGACACAGGATTTTTTCTCTTGGAATTTGTTTTATGTATTTTCCTAGCTTTGCGCAGTTGCAAACCCATGCCAAGCATGACCTTGGCTTTCATTATGTTGGAGACACCCCAGGCGGCTATTTTTTCTCCGAGACCTGTATCTGACGCTTTGCGTATCTCGTCAGCCTTGCGTGCTAGTAACTTATCGGCTTCGTGTCTAGATTCCAAATCTTTGTATTGAGCATAAGATACGTCGTGCCACTTGCAAGCTTCGTCAAGTGCGTTGACACCACTGTCACCTCGTGCTAGTCTTTCTGTAGTTTTGTACCTGGACCACAGAACTTATAACCAGGAATATGTGCTTCAAATGGTAGATTATTTATGAGAGAGTTGAGGATACCGCAACCTGATTTTATAGACCTTATTCCGCGAGACATGAGAGTAAACAGAGATACGAGGGTATAATTTCCTTTCTTTTATACATTTTTGTTTTGGTATAAAGGAATATAAGCAGGCAGTTAATCTTCCCGTACATGTAACAGACGCATGTTAGGAAGCATCGAGCGAATATCGGCTTACTTAGACAATAGTATTTAAGTAAATGTAACTGGGTGCTCGTTTTCAGAATATTTCTAGCATTCGAACAGTTATGTTCGTTAACGATGTACTTCCATTGCCGTCTCTGTGGTAAAATATTTACGACTCTCCGCAATGTGCGCAGACATGAATAAAGTACATGTAAGATGAAAATACCTTCTAGAACAAAATTTCAGTGTGTAGTCTGTCATCGCCGGTTTACTCGAGGTGATAATTTGTAGAGACATTCTAGGATTTGTGGAAATTAAAGTCTGCAACCTAATTTAAAACAATTTTCTATGCAGGCACCTCACACAAAAGAGCTGGCACCTCACATAGAACTGCAGGCACCTCACATAAATCAGCTGGCACCTCACATAGAACAGCTGGCACCTCACATATCATCACTGGCTCCGCAATTTGGTGGAAGCAATATACATATCGACCAGCAAGAGTTTAGTTTACCCATCCGTATTACTGTCGAGGTTGAAGTTGTATCTCGTGAATCAAGACATGGTCCCCTATTGCCTAACACCATTAGGTGTATTATTGCTGGGCCGAGTGGAGTGGGTAAGACATGCGTACTTCTTAGTTTACTCGAAGAATGGAATGGACTTCGATTTGAAAATATTTACCTATACTCGAAATCGCTCCAGCAGCCAAAGTACCAACGACTGGCACATGTTCTACAGGCTATTGAAGGTATTGGCTATTTTCCATATAGTGACAACGAACAAGTTGTGCCACCGAGCGAAGCTAAGCAAAATTCTGTATTTGTATTTGACGATAATGCTTGCGAGAAACAGACGTGTGTTCAGGAGTACTTTAGCATGGGGCGCCATGCAGGTGTGGACTGTGTTTACTTGAGTCAGACATATTCGCGCATACCTAAGCAACTACTTCGTGATAATGCCAATTTGTAGGTGTTGTTTCTTATGGATGTCCTAAATTTAAGTCATGTGTATGCTAACCATGTGAACACTGACATGACTTTTGCTGAATTCAATGATATATGTTCTTTTTGCTGGAAAGACAAGTACGGTATAGTGATAATCATTAAAGACTGTGAACTACATAAGGATCGGTACAGATAGGGCTTTGATAAGTTTATCATATGTTCCCGACCATGAGTCATTTCTACCGTTTCCAAGTTTGGAGCTGTTAAAAGCTCTTAACATGTGTACATGGAGTCTCACATCACTAGTATTTGCAGAGACTTGTCATGTATCGGACAAAAGATTGAGCGTGTTACAAATAAAGTGATAGATGAGCTGGTGACTATCGACCAGCATGTGGATGGTGTAGAAGCTAGACTATGAGATTTAATTAATGTTTCAAATGCACAAAGGCATGATGAATTGATGTCTCTACAGAACACACTTATTTCGAAACTGGCATCGAAAACAGACATTGCGAGACATATTAAGAATGTTCAGGACATTTGTTCTGAACGACTGGATAACATTGAGAGAGTGGTTTCTGTAAATCGTTAATAATTGGTTTTTTCTGCGAAGGTATAAATAACTTATAAAATAAGGTTACCACTCAGTTAACAATGGACGACAGAACTGCATTGACAGGTGATCTCCAGCGTGCAATAGAGACTGTATGCACAAAGTATTTACTAGCTAAAAATAACAAATTAGCCCTTGAGGTTAGGAGAGAAGATACCTTCCGACCAATCACAAGTCGTCTCGACAATCCAATATTGCATCATCACATGGATACAACTCCTACAGTAGACGTCAAACAGGAAATTAAGGACGAGGACCAATCAACAAATTGAAAATGGAAAAGACATACACAGAGTAGAGATACTGACATAAACGCAGATGATAAGCCTTTGATTGAACTTTTGCATAAGCGAGACCAAAAACATGTGCGCGAGGAGGTGTCTGAGGTTGCCTTGCTTCTTAACCACTATATTGCTTCATTTTTGTGCGAAACAGCGACCCCACATATGGTCTGCAGTGTGGTGGCGATGGCAAATGGTTTCTTGGTAGTAAAGAAGTGAAGTTTTTGACTGGAGATACACTGCAAGTCGGTAAATGCACTGTTAAAAAATTAACATATGGCCTTTGTGAACTTTTAGTTCGGAAAAAACCAGAGCATTTTACTGAATCAGATCTGTGTAGGTATCGACTTTTGTTGCGGTAAAGTAATGCTCACTATGCCAATGAAGGGAAGGGTGGTGGAACCTTGTTCAGCTGTGGTATAGTTAATAACTTCACTTATTTTACTAGAAATATGTTGTTGCATTATGATGTATGAGTGGGGGTTGGTAGGAATGCGAATTAGAAAATTTTTCGGAAGACTCGGAGGAAACCCCTTCAATTAAGTTGCGTACACTTAAGTTAAACAATTGACGACAAGTATCGCGGGCAAGTGGGACGCCGTAAAAAAGATGTCAGGCATAAATTTTATTGATTTAAAAATTTTCGAATTTTAAAAAAAAATTTTTATCTTGGAAAATTTTGGAAATTTTTGAAAATTTTGAAAGTGATATAATCCAATATGGCAGCGGTGATGCCATCAAAGATGACGGTGGTGATGCCATCAAAGATGGTGGTGGTGATGTCATCAAAGTTGGAGGCCTTGACGTCATCCATGATGGCAGCTGGTGACATCATCGAATCCTACAATCCTATCCCCCATCCCCTTGTCTCAGTACCCGCTAAAGTATACTACTAATTATTGTTATTGGTTACACTGATCACTTATAAAGGTCCCTGGTAGAGGCAGTAAATTTTTTTTAAAAAGGTGGTACGAATACCTACGAACATGAGATGCCTTAACCAATACTAGCTGACCAATTGAAAATTTCTTAATTTTAGGAATTTTTGCCTTATACTTCCTTCTTTTTGCTGCTTGTATGAGGTGTCCTTGTAGAACTTGTATAACTTCTTCTTGGAGAATCTCGATATCTGTAGCTTCCTACTGCTGGTATGGTAACTTCGGTAGTCTGTTTTGGTTAAAGATGATCGATTTCTTATCAGTTAATGGTTTAAAGGCCCTCAATTCCCTGTTGATTGGGAACTGGAACCCATGTGACGACTCCACTGAGATTCTACAGGTGCCATGTGCTGTTGATGTACATTTTGCTCCATTGAGGTACTTGGTCAGGTTGGTAATACTCCTGGCCTAACCTGCGAAGTCCAAGGATTATAGAGGTGTATTGACTGATTGGTAAGGATGAGGAGGTTAATGTGTTGACAATAGGCTGCGCCACCATCGTCTTAGACGTAAACGGCCTTCCTGTATTGTTACTCTCTTTTTAAAATTTTTCTTTTCTTACTTGGTAGGCGATAACCTCTGATTTCTTGGCGATCTAGGACATAGTTGTTCACGGTCCGTTCTATCACAGTTCTTCGCTTCTGTATGTGGTCTCCTCTCCCCCTCATCATCAGACTGTATGCGCCGGTTGTCTCTGTACTACCAGGAATTCCTTCTGTTGTGGAGATAGTTACTAGGTCTTTTCTGGTACTAGTGGTAGGAACTCCTAGAGTTACCAAATTGGTAGCCTCTATTACTTCGTTCATGGTAAAATGCCGTTTCTGGAGCCAATTGTTGAATCGTGGGTGTTCTGTTATCTCTCTGAGGTGATCTACAATCTCGCCTCTTGAATGGCAGGAAAAGTGGCATGTTAGTAGGACCTTCAGTTACCTCTTCTTCTGCTCTTGTCTGTTGCCTCTGTAGTTTCTCCAGTCTCTCGAAGTTTTTAATATATCCTCTCGGAAGATAGTAAGGTCGCCATTGCTCCTACCAGTCCAGTATGCCTGGTATTTGTAGGGCAGCTGCTGTATCATCATCGTGATATACTCCTAATAACTGAGAGGTGGTTCGAGATGTCTTGACCTCTCATACATGTCTGCTAAGTGGATCTCCAAACTCTTGCCCTTACCTGGTGTGAACCTCTTCGAGTGTAAAAATGCTCGTACTTCACCCTGGATTTTCCTACTACAGTATTGCTCTAGAAACTTCTTTTTAAACTGACCATAGGTGGTAATGTCAGTTTTAGCAATTTCTCACCAGAAATAAGTGTTACACTTCAAGGCTAGGCTAAGTAATCTAACCTTGCCTGCATCTATGAGGTTGTACAGTGAAAAATAGTCTTCAACCTTAACAAACAAACTCACAGGGTTTTCTCCTAGCTTCCCCTCAAACTTAGGCGCCTGTTGTTCCCACAACTTGTAGAGTTGATGTACTCCCAAACATTGAATGTTGGTAAGGAGACGTATGGAAGTAGATATGCAAGTAGTTTGTGGTTCAGTGAGTGGGTTTACTCCTGCTTCGTATGTGTCAAACGAGGTAGAAGCTTCTGTTTCCCGGGGAGAACTCATGACTGGGACTGCATTCGAAACTAGTAAAGCAGCTTCCTTATTTTGTGTTATCTATAACATTTTGTTTCCACATTGTTAAGTTTTTCGCTTTGTTTTCTCTCACTCGGAGAGAACCTGTTATCCCACTCTTGACTTAACTGTCAAATTGAGTCATCTACGGGTTTAAGGTGGTGGTTCACTTCTCCTATACTGTTCTTCATTGACTCAGTTTCTTTCCTAAGCTAACTACAGTTACATTTACCTCTCTTCAGAATGTACAATTTTGTATTCCAGTTCCTCCCTGACTGCTATCAGCCATGAGCTTACTTCAGTGGTAAGATTACATCTGAGATTCTCCGTCTCGACCCTCAAAGTTGAGTTCGACTGTTCACGTCTGTCACTAGCTTGTTGGAGGTCGGCCCTTAACTGTTGGTTGTTTGATGCATTTCCTCAATTAACCGTTGGAAAGATTTGTTGTAAAACCGTAACCAATGGTGGCATGTTCTGTAATTCCACAGCATGAACTTGTGATGGTGGTGTGGGAAATTGACTAACATTTTGATCAGCTTTTACATTTTCACTTAGGCTGAGTAGAGAAACAAAACTGTGAGGGGTCACTCAGTGTTGAAGCGTTGTTCTGCCCTATTGCTTTTAAGCTACTCAAATCAGTAGACAGTAAACTGTTTACACTACTGCCTGGCAGGTTGTCCATATTATTTAAATATCTTAAGTAATAGGAGGTTCGTATGCTTCTCTTTGTAAAAGTTAATGACCGATAATTTGTTACACCTAACAAATTTACTCGTGCTCCCCGCCTTGGGCTACAACTTTATCTGAGGAGATCAGATTATTGAAACATTAAAATAATATTCACTAATACACATATAGATATAATTATATACATTCAAGTTATACATTATAATAAAAGCTAATAGCTTTATAACTTATATTCAATAAAACCATGACTGAGTGTTTAATACAACTTACTCAGTTTAATGGTGAATGGTTTAGAAGTTCAGTCTTACATGTTCGTATGGCCTAAATAATTATCTAATCCAAGCAATGTTTCAGTTCAGTGTCCAGAAAAAATTAAAATAAAATTAGTTTTAATTTAAGTAGATGAGAGTTTGTAATAGAAAAATTTGATTAACTTTAAAGTGCTGCTCAGATAGGCATGAGAATCTAGACACTCAGTAACGTAGGTGTGTTTAATTTAAACATTATCTTGAGTTTTCGCAATCATTCTTTCCTTATTTCATAGTACAGGCTGTGGTTCAGGTGAAGGTACATCGTTTGGTAGGAGAACAAACTGTGGTGAAGGTACCGTATTTGGTAGAACAGACTGTGGTTCAGGTGTTGGTTTGGCATATGGAAGAAGTTTGTTCAAATTTATTTTACTGTATATTGGCCATAGGCCACATAACTTAAATCTAGCTTTTATGTCATCTTCTTAAAAGGCATTCTGCTCTCTCCTTTTCAGTACAAGTTTTCCAGCAAAATTTTTGTTAATTTTTTAAATGAACTTTGTATACTATAACATAGTCTCGTTGTATTTTAAAAGCCATGTCTTTTTTTTTTAACAGTGCAAAGAAACCAACCTCATTTGACTTAATTTTGTCAGAGGAATAGTCTGTAAAGAATATATTTGTATACCGTTTGCTATTGCAAGTTGGCTTACAACGTTACAATGCACTGATTATGACTTTCGTGCCCATCATAAAAAATTATCAGTGTCTTTGACAATTCTCTAGTACATTCGACAAACTCGCTAGCCATTTTCTGAGGAGATACACGCTGCTCCTTCAGGACCACCAACATACAATATTATAAAGATTCTTGCTTTTGTATATTTTGAATGGTGACTAAATATTTCCATTTGCGAATAATAGCTCAGCAACTGAAAAAGGTCCCCTTCCCCGTACCCCTCTGGACTTGAGATACAAATTTCCCCTTTTAGGGCCATAACTGCTGTCCTTATTTCATAAGAAACGTGTATAACATAAGATAGTAATTTGTGTTGCGTCCTTGATGTTCAGTTCTCTTTTTTTTTTTCGAAGAAATCAATAAACTTATTGAATGCTTCTAATGTAGATTATACTATCTGAGCTTTCTGCAGACTCTGACCTTTACATTACGCAATAGCAGGATACCTGCATAGAAACCAAACCATCCACTCATTCCCTGGGCCACTATTGTATTTAGAAAATTGCGTTTGGAATTTATTAACCATAAAACAATCGTTTCAATTTCAAATCTTGTTAAAGTTTGCTGAACCGAAAAAAAAAAAATTTGTTTTCAGCTACTTCGCACTCAGTTTGTTTAGGTATCAATTGGAAACGCCAGCCCCCTGCTTATCACTGCCCGAATCACGCCATATTTTACTCTTTCGACTGCTGCTTGACCAAATCATACTAGAGTGCAGTTTTTCAAAAGTAGTGACGAACTATTTTCACTAATTTAACTTGAAATTAAAGAAA
>PNEQ01107081.1:0-12892 GCA_003012365.1 Medauroidea extradentata | reverse complement strand
AAACCCGCCGACCAGCACGATTTCCACTTGCGAAAAATCTGAAGTGACCCGGCCGAGAATTGAACCCGGATCGCCTAGGTGGAAAGCGAGCTATCTAACCGCTCGGCCGTCGTGGCCTCCTGTACACGTTTGAGTTGGTAACTAAAAAGTCTTTGATATATTGTTACTGGATTCATAATAAAGTAATCCCGAATATGTTAAAATTTTATACACAAAATTGAAATTCACTCCTACACATAACTAGTTTGCAGCACATATTGATGGGCTAACATGCAAACACGAATGGATTATCGAGCGAATACACTTGGGTGTCACTAGGCGCGTGCCAGGAGGCTCTGCCTGGTTCTGCTCATGCTACTGCAGGTAGTCCCGAGCTCGGTGGGGGGTGTCTTGACGGGATGAGGAGGGGAAAAGAAGGCGAGAGCCATTAGGACGGGACAGTGGTACACTCACGCCTAAAACATTGTTGCTTAGCAATACGTAGACTTTCAAGCTGGTAATATCACCTTAAGGCGTCCGCCTGGTGGCCGTGTGTTAGTGTGAATGAGACACGGCGCCAAGGGCGATGTTGACTGGCTCATCTGGTGTGGTATCACCTCTAGCGCAAGGCACTGAAAAGGCATGCAGCGGTATCGTTGAACAGTCGCCTGACTTTCAGTGGCAACCCCATATTTTTATTGGGTAAAAAGTTTTAAACGCCTCTCTATTGTATTTTCACATGAATCTCGGGAGTAATTATTTAGGTATGATAGATTGAAAAGGCCGTTTTTGGCCATTTTGAGAGGCTCCGAAATTATATTTGCAAGTAACGTGAAGTTTTGTAACTACTATTCCGAAATCGTTTGAAGTGTTTGTTCTTTTCGTAAACGCACACATTAGAAATAAGTTGAGAAGTTTCTTAGAAAAAACTGTTCTACTAGCACGCTGCAACGCTGTTTACATGGCAGGCAGGCACCTTAAGGACATGATCTCTCATTTAATTGAAACAATTGCAAATAACTCTGAAATGTTTTCAAAGTATTTGGATCAAAAGTGTTAAAACAGTGTACAGTAATATGATACACAATTTTGCCAGAACGTTTTTAAAATAATTGACCGTTTGCTAGCAAAACATTAATTTACTTCATTTTGGCTTATTTTGACAGCAACATGTGTGTCATTTCAGAAGCAAAAACCAAAATATCCGTTTGGTGTATTGCAACAGAAAAATTCAGATACAAACTGTGGTAAGTGTTAAAACTGTACGAATGAATTTTTAATACATGCAGTAATATGCATTAAAAATAATAATTTCGATACCACTGCAAAACTAAAGAGCGATGCCTTAGAAAGGCTATATCGAGGGCTTAGAAACCGTGTTTTTAATGAGCATTGTGTCTAGTCTAAACAATGACCAGTATTTCTCCACAGTAGGTATTTTTTTCGTACATTGCCACAATGAAGATGGACACGTGGAACAGTTTCGTAAAACTTATTTCCCCGCACAATACAATGCATTCTGAAGCACGTGGAGGGTGGCGTGTCGAGAGGTTCGCCTGGTCAGGGCAGATTTTGGCACGTTGTTCAGGAGTTCAAGTAATAACGCAAGTATAGTTGTAAATCTTCCAGCCAAGTCCCGAGACCATGAATTACTTGCAAGCATATCTTATATTACCTGATGATCGACGACAGTGGCGCATTTAGATTCTCAAAAGTGTGGTTGTTTACTGTTACAGAACATTAAAAATAACATATACACAAGCAGGACACATCAAATGTAATTGGATCATCATAGAACTAAACTCCAGTTTCCTTGAGGCGACTGGACATACTTTGGCTACATAATGTTGAACACGATCTGGGGGGGGGCCCCCTTCAACCCGGTAGCCCCCTCCCCTTCCCCCTTAAAACCGCCACTGCGAGGAAACATGGTCACGTAAACCTCCACCTAAGCATGCAGGTTACTTCATAAAACCGCCTCGTGTACGGGACTATACGCTATCCATTCTAAGGTTGCAGCTAATTTGTTCAAGTGAATGACAGCAACATTTTTGCAAAGCGTAAATCTCATTTGAAATATTGAAAAATACAAGGTGAACTATCATGGTGTGAGGAATCAAAAAATGATAAAAAAAATTATTTATTTTGTTACAAACTTATTTCTTCTGCAATCTTTGAGTGGATTAATACAGAGGTACATTGTCTGTACTTTCTGAAATAAGACCAGATGTCAGACCAAGGAATGGTTGATGTTTGTTGAACCGACTGTACCGAAGTTTCTCACACGGCTGGCGCCTGGACGCACAAGGGTGCAGTCGACCACTTTCTCCGCGCACTGGATGGTCGGGAGGGGGTGCATTAGATAGGCGAGGGGAGGGGAAGGCTAACAGAATTGGGCAACAAGCGTGCGAAGACTAGTAGCGACATTTCACAACTCCTCTCTCTCACCACATACCAGTCTTGCCAAATATTGTGAACGTTAAATGCCACCTACATTCACAAATGATGCTACATTTATAAAATAGTCCTGAATGATACTTGCTTGCCCACTGGACAAAATAACAGGGAAGCAATAATATGGGCGACACTGACACGGTCGTCAAAGGCTGAATTATTTCATGTATTTTATATACGAGACTTGTAGAAAGTGCAGGGTAAAGTCAAACGAATGATTTCATCTAATTTACGAATCGGGTTGGTAATTTTTCAGAACAGCAATCTGGGAAAAAGCCATTTCCAGCCATTTTAAAAAAATCCCTCATATGATTCTAATTGTTTCCCGATTGGCAATAACTCGAAGACTCGACAACTAGGACATGACCACCATACCGAACAAGCGCTTCTTTGCGGGGGGGGGGGGGGGGAGAGAAAACTTCCGTGTCCCATTTGATACAAAGACTTTTTTTATATATAAACACAAGAACTTTAAAAGAGGTTTAAGAGTATGATAAAGCAAAAAATGCTTGTTAAGAAATTATGATTTGATCTTCAGGCAAATTGTATATCTCCGCTGTATGTAAATAACGTTCACTAGGCAATCACAATTAATTCTGTTTCGTAAGTAAAGTTACTTCATATTTCAACATGTATGTTCCAATAAATACTTAAGAGTTCGTGCATACTGAAATTTCAGCAAAGGTCATAACGTTTTTATCTCTGCTTTCAAATTGCAATCTGTATTTAATATACAACGTATTCGACAGGATCTCTCAACATAGTTTTCAACTCAGTTCAAAAAAGTGGGCAAAAAACACGTAAAAATTCGTGCTTACGTGTAGAATCTGTAAGTAGTTGCTGTAAACTTAAATTAGTTATAAAATATTCAAGGAACATAAAGACTACAAAGAAAACCTAATTCCAATTTAGTTGCCATTACAGTGAAAATCCACTGAATTACATTATGGCAATTCGTTGTCAATAGTACAATAAGTGAGACAACCATTGTAAATGTTGAATTATATGCAGTATTACCTAGCGATTTTATTTGCAGGTTGGTTTCAGATGTTCTCACCTACACACGTGCATATAAATATGTATACATGTTGTCATAACTCGTGTATGCATGCTGCACCATGTGAATTAGTGACCAGAACTAAGCAGAAAACAATATTCTCAAGTAGAAAGTCTACTCGTAGTTCATGAGATGAGGTAAGTTCAGAATACCAGTGAGCGGGAATGAAGGGCAGGTTGTCCTCGCTATTTGTCATTTTCCTTGTAAACAAAGTGTTTGACGACATTTTACCATAGAGTAATTTCTACTTTCTTGCTATATCAGATTCACTTGGCACAGTTCCTATCCGTAAATACCTGGCATCACGAATATTTAGGTTACCGTTATCAAAATTGCATTTTTTGCCTTCCTATTCAAGTATAAAAATCGTGGTGCACAATCCTACACATAGGGGGCCTACATGTTATACATGAATATGTATAATATAAAAAAATATTTTCATGTTATATAAATAATATCATATATATTGTATAGACTATCTACAGTATAACCTTGTTAAATATCTCACGGGAACAGAGAAATTTAGTCTTAATGGGGAAAAAAGGTAATTTTCTATTGAATAACAAGTCTGTGGACCAAGAGAAGGTACCTTTATAGACAGGAAAATAAGTGGGGATTTTATAATAGGATTCCACTGTATAATACATACATATATCACATATGTATATATACATGAGTTCAGTAGAATTTTAATTTTAGTAGTACGTCTAAAAATGGTGCCGTGATGACAGAATGTCTAACAGAGGAGATTTATGTGCGAGAAGTCTTGCACGCCACATCAATGACTAGCGCCTTAGAGACTAAGGCGAGGCGTTATGCCCGTGCACTATAACCCTTAGCGCTCCCGAATTTGTACGCCTCGAAAGCTAATTAACCTTCCAGGCAATCCCAGTCCGTAACAAATCATGCTGAATTTTTATTTATCTCTTTCTGATTCTAATTTTTGAAAGATTTATTTGAAGACGTGATAGAGCCTTGGCTGCTATGTTAACGTGCAATGTGCACATATCTGAATAAGCAAGACATAAGTTGGTTACGTAACTCCAACAGTTTTTAAATTTAAGAAATAACCATACCTCGACTCTAATGTACGTAGCTCATGAACTAAAAACTGCTTTCTTAGATTGCTTTAAGTACTAAAATACCGGTACCTCACGTATTTCTATAACAAAACTCTGACGGCACGCGTTCGATTTCACTATAGGTTGTTCGCGTTAAAGTGGGCTCTCAGGAAGATAGTACTGTCTAGCATAATAATTAGATAATAAATGCATTGCGACCAGAGACGTTAACTTCTGTGTTCACTACAATCTATACGCTTGCTTTAATGGTTCCTTATGGTGATTAATTTCTCTTAACAAGACACTGGAGAGTACTAATTACCCAAAAAGCAAAAAGCAACCACTTTATCCCGGACCAGCCATACCAACTTTACACAAATAAAACTGTAGAGTCCCTGCAAGCCAGTCTGACGCGCCACGAATAGAGGCGAAGTTGTTACCGTGAAGTGTGGCAATCTGAAACTTATTGCTCTATCTCCTCACATCAAACTCTGACAATTACATTCGGCAAATAGGTCTCTAAATGAAACCATAAATTATTTCAAATTATACACGGAATAACAGCAAACAGCAATGCTCTTACGAAAAGATATGTAATAACTTGCCCAACTATTCAGTTATGATTGCAGTTAAAGTTTTCTGTACAATTCATACGCGCTTGAAATGGTTGGCAGGATATGCACTACATTTGTACGTGTCTCCACACACATCAAACTATGTCGCCAGAAGTTTAGCACTTCAGCACATGTATTGGAAAGATGATTTTCAGAGTCCTCAAAATTGGCAAGAACGTTGTCAGACTGCCGTATGTGAAAATTCCAACCGGATCCGAAAACAGCGTTAACGCAAAGACATATGCTCACAAATAAACTCGTATGCTCGCAGCTTTTAGTTCCATAAGAAAATTAACAACGACAAAGCATTGTACAACAGTTGAGTGGAATTAAGCAAATTCTGGCTATCCTGCGAACCGTGGCGAGAACATTTATAGGCTTTTGGTGTGAAATTAAACGTAGTCTCTTTTCACGATATCACTTTGGGACAGACATAATTTTCTGTGTTAGGAAAAGGAAAATATTGCGATACGGATAAACCGTTGAAAAAAAAAATCAATAAAAAATACGAGTACGTGTTTAAGGTGAGGCATTACACAGTTGGTATTACTGTTTGTATGTATTGCTATGTTGTTTAGGATAAAAACGTATTATCACGCTGCTGTAAAATACCTTAAATTGCTATAAATTCATAAATACACAACATATAAGCAATGTTGGTAACGCAATCAGTAATTTTTACCCAAGAATAAGTTCTTTACGTTTCACATCTAAAAGGCAATGCATATGTAAAAATTTGCGGCTAACACCAAGACATTTGTATAATGCAAACCGATTTAATATTTTTTTACAGTTTTCAATTTATTAAAATGGCGTTCTAATATTGAAAATGCAACATCCAAAGGTGAGCACAACTTTAAAGAATTTTTTTTTCTGGTATGATGATAATTTTTATTTCATAGTTTTACAGGTATTCTACAAACAGTCTTAATTAAGAGTGTGAAGCGCTGAAAACTCGATTTGAAATATACACTGTTTTGAAAGTGAATGTGGAAAATATAGAAGAAAAAACTTGGATGATGGTATTTGCGAACTTCATGACCAAACATATGTTAAGCGTGATGTTCTGCACGGCAAGTAAATGCAAGAGATTTTAGCGACAGGGATTGTTCTTCAGAAATACTTTACTGGGGGGAGTATTTTCTCAAGAAAGTTGGGGAAACTATTGTTAACAGATACTTTTAGTAACTTAGTAAATTATGAACTACATGGAATAGCAAGTAGGTCTCACGAAGGTAAACAAGTCTGTGGCGGTACACATGTAAGTTGTACAGGTGTCAACCACGTGTAATATCCTGACATACAGGATGACTTGTAACTACCTTATAGTAGGCACAACACGTGAATACTAGACAACATTGCAGACGGAAATGTAATGTTAAAGTGTTGTACGATAATATTTCACCTGCGCAATGTGGCAACATGGCACTGCAGCTAATCCTCTAGACTAGAGTTCTACATATATCTCAGCTTACTACTACTGTTCTGAGTTGCATTTAAGGCCATGATCTATTTATTTCAAACAATTACAAATAACTGAAATATTTTTTTTTACCAAATGCTTTGAAAAAATTTGAGACTGTACAGTCATGCGATACACAATTTTGCCAGAGCGTTTTTTTTTTTTTTTAAATAACGTACCGTTTGGTTGTAAAAAATTATTTTGCTTCATTTTGGCTTATTTTAACAACAAAATGTGATATTTCAAAGGTAAAAATCTAAAAATCCGTATGGTGTATTGTAACTAAAAAATTCCGTTACGAACGATGAATTATATGTGTTAAAACTGTCAGAACGAATGTTTGATGCATGTATTAATTTGAATTTTAAAAAATATTTTCGAAACCACTGCAAAACTAAAGAGTGAAGTCTTAATGGGTAGAGGTTCAACTCCCGAGGAGTCCAAACATAATTCTCCATGCTGGCTGGACGTGGAGTGCAAGAAAGTACTATCTCCACGCAGTGTTGCCACACTGTGCTGTAAAATAGTCTTACAACAGTAACAGTTGAGCCCAGTTGTTTCTGAACAAGCGGCGGTAAGGAGACAGTCGGCCGGGCGGAGGAAGGCGCGCAGGTACGAGGCTAAGGCGAGGAATGGAAGAGGTGACCTGCAGCATGAAGTGTGTCAGGGCCAGGCAGGGTGTAACGGTGCGACCTCCTATGTAGAGAACACTAGCCAGACTCCCGTCACTCGGTCACAGCACCACGAGAACACACACAACACTCGACAACCCACGGCGACGTAACCACACACATTCCTAGCCACTACATTACGTGGTTGACAGCGATCAAACCCGAGGTAACGTCGGAACACACATCAACACCACATAAAACACCGAAGTTCAGTTGATATTAAATAAAACGAACTAACCCAAAAATCTGCTTTAATTTATAAAACCCTCATTATTCCCTCTAAAAACAAATTTTTATGTACTGACCCGGTTAAAGTTAATACCGTCTGAAAATTTAAAAACTAGCACTGCGATAATTTGAACCTGAAAACCGATTAGAGCCGCACAGTTTACTTTGTTGTGTTCATCCGTTTACAATACAACATGAATATCTTGTTAAGTATGCAGTTTTATGAAGTATAAATGGACGGTTTTATGCATCAACAAACTACGTGCCATTTGTTATAAATTGAAGATGCTAGTGGATGATTGTGTTATGTTACAAACTATATGTTCTTGAGTAAGGTGAAATTAATTTTTGTTGTAGCTATGCCTAATAACGTAACATAACGCCTTCATTCACTGCTGTATTTAGGTATACGTTGCTTTTCTGATAATTCTGAGTGTGCTGTACGAAAAATAAACACAGTCATGAAACAAACTGGATTTTATTTCAATTGTACTAGAACCATTCATCCACTAGCAGTTTCAATTATTTTTCTGCTTTTGCAACAGTGTTTCAAATAGTATTTTAGACCTGTATCATGGGTTCCTAAATTCCGACTCTATAGGACTAAGCAACATCAGTTTCAAATCAAGAAAACTTTAAACATGTTTTACTAATAACTAAAAACTCTCACATTGTCGATTGATGCATCGTTCAAATATGGTTCACAAAATATATACAACAACGCTGACACTAAAATTTAAAACAGGACGAAGTTTACCTAAAAATAAAACCACAATATATTTTCCCTGCACATACTGCCTTAACTATGGCAAATAAAGATTTATTATTATTACTATTACTGACAAGGGCCGGCATGGATCTAGCGATGAATTATCAGGAATGGAAGATGGAGGGGGGGATTTACAATACTTCCAAACTACACATATTTCCAACCCAGTCTCACTTTTCTTGCCGACAGTACTTTTACACACATTGTTTTAACTTAACAAATAAAAAACATTTAGGGTGGAGTAACGACCTCATCTAACATTTCTAATTTTAAATGCTCTGCGTAGGCGAGGGGAGAAACTTTCACGTGTAAGGGAGGAAGCATACAGGTTGTTCAGAAGTCTTGTCTACAGCGAGGTCATCAGCGACACACAACTTGTTACAATCACTGACTGGGAGAGGATATCAACCACTAGTGTGGTCGCCTACCTGTGAGTTAAAGGTTCTGAGAAGATGAGAGGTATAAGGGCGACATTCAAGCGTGCATCAAATGCCGCATCGAGCCAAACGCTAAACAGCCGTGCAAGATCCCTGCAGAAATGTTTTACGAGACACTACGCGATGACCATACAAACACATTCGTGGGAAGTCTGTGACAAAGTTCAGTGAACGTCTATGCCTGAATTCCACATACATTTTGAAATACGGCACTCTGAAAGACCGTCGTTAGCTACGTTGGAGGGCTTAGAAAACAGTGTTTTAGTGTGGACTGCCTTAATAACCTTCCCTATTTGTCAGAAGTAATTTATTTCTGCACGTTGGCACAATGGCAGGGATAGCAGTGGCTTCTTAGCTGGGAAAAAGACAATTTGTAGACAAACAGAATACATAAAAGCTACTTCGACAATGAAGCCTCTCGTTAAGAAAAGCAAAAGGAGTACAGATTTTTAATACACCCAACAATGTACCAAAGTATGGCCTGAAATAACGTGCACGCAGTTAAAAATAAATTATTGTCGGACAATTTCATAGTTTAATAAACACTATAAAACATTGTATTTTTAAACCATCACAAAAATATGTGGAGTTTAGGCTACAATTATTTCCATTTCGTTATTGGAGAAATTATTTCTAACCTTGGATGGGACTGGATTTTCCTTCCTATGAAAGGTTATTATTAATTTTAGTTTCATAAGCATTGATAAGAACAAACAACAAAACATATTATTTACAGCAAGGTTGCATATACAACAGAATAATGTAATGCTGTAAGTAAAGAGAAAAATGTGTGCATATTTTAAAACTCTTGTAAATTACGAACAAAGAGAAATGCATATCATAAAAAGAGACAATAGACAGATTTCACTAACATAAAAGACTCGCTCTGATGCCTGCAATGAGCACATAGTTTCGTTAAAAAACCTGTTTGCGAACATATTAATATTTTATCTCCGTGGTAGTCGGCAGTCTTAAGGGGGTTCACCTCACGTGCCAAAAGTGTATTTATATTTGCACGTGATAGTGATCTCTTTATAGAAGTTACTTGTGACTATATGTTCCACTTGGAGACATTTTTAACTCACATAGTTTTCCCATAGTGACATGAAAGTCAACATTTGCAAGTTACAGGAACATAGTAATAACAAAAACCAAGTGTCTTACTCGCATGAAAAAATTTACACTGAAATTAGATAGTATGGGCTATATGCTTAGATATTTAAAACACACAACAGTCCTACTGTATATTTTAAATTGCCATAAATGAAGAAAATTATCATTTAAGTATTTTTTTAAAGGAATCGCAATGTGTGCGAGTTAAAATATGTTTACAAGTGGAAAATGTAGTGACAAGTAACTTCTATAAAGCGAACACTATGCCGTACAAACATAAAATTATGAATTTTTGCCACATGAACGACCTTAAGGGGCCTCCCTATGTAGACTGCGTTTGTGTGCGAGGCAGGAGTACTAAGGGTGTCGCTGATCGACGTAAGTGCAATTGTGAATATCAGAAGAAACCTCTTTTACACGCCTTGTAATTACATAATTTTTTAATTTGTATTATTTATTATTATAATAATTATTATTACAATGAATAGATTTTCTATAGTCTTCCGTACCGACAATACAGACAAAAATACAATATAGAAAGTATGTTCTCGTTGACTTTTTTCTTTGACAGTAAAGGTTAGTTTGATTGCTTCTACTGCTCAATTTATTAACGTACACACAACTAAATACTGTAGCATATTACTTGACACTTCTGTTACTATTAAGTATTCCATCAGTATAACATATAAAAAAAAAGGTAAATTTAAAAGTAACGTCCGTTGAAAAACAGCCCGAATCTTTATTCGAAATGGAAATTGTTATAAATTGCTTGCTACAAAAAGAATATTACACAATATCATTAAAACAGGACAATTATTAAAATATTCACAGTGTTTTTAAAATGTGTCTCGCAGGTGTTTTTAAAATGTGTCTCGCAGAAGAAGAAAAAAAAAAACAACGTCATCTTTGACGCAAGTTAGTACGCACGAATATTGCATTAACGCTATTTGTAAGGTTTTCCGAGTATATTTTTAAGACGCATTTCTTTCATTTTCCATAAAATACTAGTGTCGCATAGTAAAACTATCTTCATGAGACAAGCAGGGGCAAACTTTTTAAGGGGAGGGTCAGATGAAATAAACTATCTAGGTGGGCCAAAAAAAGTTGAACAAAAGACATATTTATAATGCTACTGATCTACATACATCTACTACTGCACTACGCCTACTCGAGGTTGCGTGCAAGCTCAGTTAATATAAGATGCGATAATGCCGTACTTAACGGCTTGTTCCAGTTTTTTTTTTTTCTTTCAGACTGGCAGCAATAACTCAAATTATTTTTAATCCAAAGCTTCGAAAAAATTTTACTAATGTGCAGTCACTCGATAAACAATACTGTGGAAGCGTTTTTAAAAATAATGTACCATTGGTCAGCCATAAAAATATATATATTTTGCTTCATTTTGGCTTATTTTCACGACAAAAAACTTAAGACGAAATCTAAAAAAAACCCGTTCAGTACATTGCTACAAAAAAATTCCGGTACAAATTATGACATAGGTCTAAGTGTCAAAACTGTGTAGCAAAATTTTGATATATAAGTATTAGGTAATTCAATAAAAACAAATATTTTCGAAATCACTGCGAAACTAAGGAACAAGCCCTTAAAACGCATCGAGAAGGAAACAGTTATTGTATTCTAGCTATAGGTCGTTCGGGATAAAGTGAGCACTAGATATTTAACCTTTGAAAAATATCACTAGCCGTTACTGCATATAATTCTGAATTAACTCTAGTTGCGTTACTGCTTGTCTGGTTGGCAGCGAAATTACAGAAAATAGTTCCGTGTATTTTCCTATTTAAGTAAGTAATACAGAATCAAAATCAAATGAAATCGACATAATTATATTCCATATAATTAATAAACTATTTTTATCAAACAGTATCGATTCATACTGACTGCACGCGCAAGCATCAAGTGACGTGTACGTGCTGAAAGATAGGAATTGAAACAATAGAACTTTAGCAGGGCTTTTTTGAGTGCTCACTTTATTTCGAACCACATATACGTACTTGTAGTCCTATGTGTAATTCTAGGGGTTATGTATAACCATGTCGCTGGCCGGATTGACTAGCTTGAAGGACCGCACTTTGCACATGACTGCCATAAGAAGCCTGCTGGGAGGACGTATGTAGTGTATTCAAGACCCAGACGTGCGGAAGCTATAACGGCGACACAGCGCGGGTATCACACCTCAGCCTAGCCTCTAGGCGCTAGTCATAGAACTGGCGTGCTGTCTTCTAGCTTACAACTAGCGTCTATGAGACATTATGTGGCGGTCCTAGCATTTAGTGACGTAATGTGTGGGTTGGTACCCAGACTACTTATTTTTAAATATTCTAGACAACATTGAAATGGGAAACAAAATTCGTTATTTCCGGCCGCGAGAAAACAAGCCACGATGTAAAACTTTTTTATCACAAGTCATGTGAGCGAATGTTACAGGGCCGGAGAAAAATCCTACAATAAAGAAAAAAAAAAAGAAGAAATATTAATGAAGGACCTGAAACTTGTACGCATAGGAGTAACGTCTGTATTCTACTCGAGAAGGCCAACAACTAGTGCAGGCGGCAACCTAAGGTTCCACTATACACCTGATGTACAAATTCTTTGTTTTCAAGCCGTAATATTTGTTATACACTATAAATAAAAACATGTTTGAAGAACCTATTTAATGTATGTGTTCTTTAACATTTCTGCCCTAAAATTGCATTTAACGCATAAAACAAATTTAGCGCACGCATGTGCCCTAGGCGATGTGATGTCAGGGGAGTGTGGTGGCCATGCTGAGGCAGGGGTGTGGGGAAGGAATGGAAGGCGAGGCACAGCTCTAGGTGCAGGATGGTGAGAACTAAAGCCCGTGTGCCACGATGGAAGTTTCTTCCATGGAAGCTGCTGTGGCAGGTGCTGTGGAAGGTTCTGTGGAAGGTATGGCAGAACGCTGGCCGTTTTCGTGGAGGATTTCATTTTTGGCCCGGTGCTATTTTCTGTGGAAGGAGTGCTGCAAGTTGGAAATTTTAGCCAATCAGAGGGTTGTGGTTGTCATT
>PNEQ01107080.1:7134-58031 GCA_003012365.1 Medauroidea extradentata | reverse complement strand
CACAGACTAAATAGTAATACAGACGTGAAATGACGTGGCGGCTCGTTTGATATAGGCGAACTTGGCCGCTTATTGGCTGCCCGAGGCTGTAGACTCCAGCCCCGTGTCTGTTTGGCTCCTGCATGTTACTACAGGTTTCCTATTGGCCTGGCTGCCGACTAGCAGAGCACCTGCCTCATGCTGATTGGCAGTAGGTGTTTCCGCCATGTTGCTGGCCAGGGAAGCCATTTTGCTGGCGTGTGTGACTGAGTTCGCCTTCCTGCCGACTATTTCACTTCTGTATTCCTAAATATTCTGTGGCTAGGTCACTTCTGAACCTGTCTTTTAACTATGTTACTAATATTTATTTCACAAAAGTGAAAACAATGAAAACCGGCATTTATTAAATATATATATTTTTTAAACACAAAATACACATGGCATTTCGATGGCTTAAAGCACGCATAGCTTAAAGCACGCATATTGTATGTCCATACAAATCGTCTAATTAATACTCATTAAAAAAGTTCTAACTTCCTAGCAGAAGTTACTTGCTGATAATGTACAGTACACTTAGATGAAACCATGGGAAAAAAATTATACTATAATATCATATGTAACTGGTAGTTGTTAGAACAATATGAAATATTCTTTTACAGTTTCTAAAAATGGACGAACAATATCTGTGCTTTAAGCCATCGATTTAAAGTAGGCCCTACCGGAGGAACACGTAGCATTTCTTTATGTTTATTATTACGTCATACAATAACAGTCACTCTGGATGTCTCGTAAGCGCGAACCGACAACGGCAAGACTGCACGGTAGTTCCATGCCTTGCGCATAGAGGCTACAATGTTACTGGCGAGCAAGTCTCGTACGCCCTTACTGCTCTGGCACTTTAAACATCTCCAGCCAGATAGCACCCGTAAGACAAGGCCGTGTATACTGAAGTATTCAGTGTTGAAAATCACCGTATGATGTTTTGATAAACACATGAATGTAACCGTACGTCACGCAAGGTTCGCAGAGTGTCAAATATGTGTATGTATATATATATATATATATATATATATATATATATATATATATATATATATACACCATACATACACATATTAACATACATATAAATAATTTCCACCAGTGGATTGTGAAGTATGGAGTATTCTAGGATAATCGGTACTAAGCAATGGTTAGACACCTGTAAATTTAAATTTTGCGTTATTTTATGACTGCAGAATGGCGGTGTTTGGGGAAGGGAGGGTCCAAAACCTGGGATTGTTATATAACACTGATCTCCCCCATAAAGCAAAGCTGGGACAGTGGAGGTGAGGGGAAGGGTTCAAAATTTGGATTTTCAAGGTGAAAGATAATGCTACTTAAGCAGTTTCTATTAGGTAAGGGGGGGTTGGACTCCAAGAATCCCCCACCCTCCACTGACTACGTCCCTGCTGCAGACTGCAACTGTAAGCTGTTGTTTGCTCCCTAGACGTCTTCCATTATCATACACTATCGTGGCTTGCAGCGGAGGTACAACCAGTGTTATTTGGTGATAAGAATCTTGCCGCAAATTGCTTACATGCACATCTGCAGCTTTGCTCCATGTTTATTGGCAGTGTGTCCTAGTGTGGAGGCGCCACTTACTTGGCTGTGCTCATCATCAGGACAAGGTTACAACAACACCACACGTCTGTGATTCGCTGACAGTTAAACACATCAAATCACTGACCATGGAGCAGGGCTTGCAAGGCATTGAAACAAATTGTTACGAAATTCTTTTCACCAAAAATCACGGGCTTTAAGCAGGGAATACTTAAGGCCAACAATTCAAGTTTGCGTAGTAGAATGACCAACAGCATGCGAAGCAGTCAAATACGGAAATTGCATAGTTTAAGAGCCGGTGGCCCTCAGGATAAGGGCATGGAACCGAGTTTCTTCGCATTTAATGTCAATTATTTTTTAAAATATAAATGGGAGCCGATATCGTAAAATCGCTTCGTAACTTTGTTATGACTTATTTAAACTGCATACTTTAATTTTGTCGAGTCAGAAGACTGCAAAATAGTTGTTAATTAGTTAATTAACGAAATTTCCTTTTAATTGATAAATTAGCTATACGTATCATACAGTTTGTCTCGCAAAATTACATTGCATAGTAAAACCAATTTGCAAAAAAGTTACGAAGCAATTTTACAATATTGACTCTCATATGGATTTTAAAAAATAATTCTCTCCAAAGCCGAGAAACTCGGGCCCAAGCCCTTAAGCCTCGTCCCCTAACACAAATCCTAGCTACGCCACTGTCGATTACCAATTCATTCGGAGTGAGTTCAGTCGAAAAATGTGATGATTGTACTTATAACCAGTATTAATTAGTTTATTCACTGCCCTTTTGCCCTTGACTTATTAAGTAAGTTCTAATTAAAATAATTTACTGAATTTGAACCGTCAGCAAATACGTATGTCATTACACAAATAGACCCATCACTATGAAAGTCTTCTTGAACCAATCATGTTCAAATGGATAACTAGTCCTGATTAAACTTTGCTGTGCATGCTATATCTTTGCGGGGGCCATTAAAATTATTTGAGGCCATCTATGTCTAATGGCATTGCCTTCTTTTAAACTATAAACATATTAAATTATAATCTCTTTAGTTCGTAACTAAGCAAGATAGAGTCGTCTGAATAATTAAGCGTAGTTCTATGTGGTTTTATCTCAGTAACATTTCAGTCGATTTCAAACCACATATCATACATACCATGGAAGACAAAATAATTGTAGAGCATTCGCCGAAAGTTATGGTTCTATTCTTTCAGTTTTACTATCGATCAAATTAAAATGTTATGATTGGAACCATTTAACGTATCGTAAACCATAATGCACGTCTTGTGTAATTTTGAGCTACTTTTCACTTGTCAACCTTCTGAATGTAATGCCTCATTGTAAAGAAAAACAAGCAGTTTACATTGTGGTTTAATAATTTAATCTCACCAACCCAGCATAACATTTGTCACTTCTTTATCAAACGGCGGAAAGGAACAGCTGTTGGTGCAGTGGCTAGAGCACTCGCCTCCCACCATGACGATCCGGGCTCGATTCCCGATTCCGGCGTTGCTCCATACTCACATCATGTCACCCTTCACCAGCGCTAAAGACCTCGATGTTAAGCGCTGACCAAAATCTCTTCACTCACTCGATTCCCGAGGGGGCCGACCCGAATTTTCGCATTTGGGAATCGTGTCGGTCGATGCCGCCTCTCCCGCTCTTCATTCTGGCGCTGCTCTATGTTCACCTCAAGTCACCCCTCACGTTAAATACGTATATGTAGAGATGATGGTAAAGCCAGTAATCTTTTCACAAGCCGAACGTACGCTGAAACCCAGAAAACAGTCAAGTTTTCCCGCGACAAACCATCTTCTCTATACTTATATGTTAAGCACTAACCAAAATATATTCACTCACTCACCAAACGAAAAAAAAAAAAACACAAGATTCCCGACATAGGAGTAAAGTAATCTCCGGTTTACGGTATGCAATAAATTCATTCTGTTGCTACTTTGGAATGTAGATAAAATACAATATATATTAGAAATACTTGTCCCAGATAGAATGCAAGCGTACTGTACGCTTGCATTTCTCTCGAATATGACTCGCACACCAAGCTGTCCCACGAGACTTGCAGCAAGCCTGAACCAAGATTACATATCACTTGAATTTTGCTTACATAGCAAGCTTACTCATGAGACTGGTCACTTGAGCCAAGTTTTAGGCAGATACAATGCAATTACCAGGTATCTCTGTGTGTCTTATCACATTAAGATCATGCTAGTAAAATTCAAGCGAAATTCTTGAGTCAGGCTTGCATTTCATCTGAATTTAAAATTCATGCATAGAGGCAATGATTTCTGGTGAAAATAATTATGCAACATCTTGCTTCAGTGGCTCGCGTGCACATCTGCAGCTCTGCTTCATGGTCAGTGATTGGCTGTTTTTAACTCTCAACATATTTGGGATCTATCCGCAAATCAGACGGGTGGTGTGGCAGTGACGTTATTCTCATTGGCACAGTCAAATGAGTGACGCCTCTACACGAATGCACGTTACTAATGTGATGTGTACGTGAAGCATTGAAACAAAATGTTCCATAATTATTTTTACCAAAATTCATTGCCTCTATTCATACACTTAAAAAAGGTTTGGTAAATTTTCTATCCATGAAATGTATGTAATTAACCTAGACTTCGTATGGGAATATTTCCATGCAATAGTGTATCATTCCCATAAAATTTTTGGATTTTCTCAATACGTGCTACGTTTTACGTGTAATTTAATGTAATTCGTACCATAAATGCATGGGAAATTTGTTTCCCATGTGTATGTTCTCTGCAGTCCTATACGCAAGAGTGGTACACGTCCAAACAATTCATGACAGGGTTAGCAAACTTTCTCACACGGGTCTTGTTGCACGCAAGCTGCTTCACAGGTTCCCAGAGGCAAAAGACAGTCGTGTGCTCAAGCTTGATGAACGTGTACCTTTATAATTCATAATCCGGGTATCTTGTCCGTGACCTTGAGACGACAAGCAAGTATTCTTCCTCCTCCCACGAGTCAAGCATCTCCGTGGTTGTGACTCGCCAAGTAGTTGTGGTCTCCGCGCCAACTCAGCTGTCAGCGGGTACCATAGGCACGTCAGTAATCACCGGCTATAGTCGCCACTTGTTCACACCCGTAATCACCTTCACTTATCGCTAGTTAGCCCATCCGGTCAACCAGCCACACGACTTATAAACCAACAACGTGACTATACTTTTCGTTTATCACGCGCAAACTTGACCTTAGCCGTCAGTAAAATCCTAAACAAGGTGTTTGTTGAGGACTCCGCCTAGAAGAATAGTACCAAGCGGTTTGCTAGAAAACACGTGATAAGAAATCGCGCTTAATGTTTGCAGTACTGCCGCGAAACGAAACTCAAAGAAAGGCATCATAAAATGTGATTCATATTGTTCCGAAGGCATGACACATAATTAATGTCTAATTATACACTTCTAACATTATGTGATATGTATTCGTGATTAACGTAGTGAGTGTATCAATGTATCAAGAGTTTGTTTTGTATTTGTGATATACACTGATGTAAATAGTGTAACTAATAATAATATTATATTTTATATTACAAACCCAATGCCTAGAGAATAATTTTATGTTCACTGAACTGAAACATGGCGGAAAATAACACAAAATATAAATCGTTCCTGTGAAGTGATGTTGCAATAAACACAGTAAATTTGTCTTGGAAACATAGTGCAACTCTGAAATAAGTATGCCTAATTGCATAAACAAACAGCTACGTCATACAGGTTGTAAAATGAAGGTAGTATCGTAGAACCTACTCCTGTAGTTTCCGGTCAATTACCAGGGCAATGTTCTCAGTTTGCAACGCTGTTCTTGTATGCTTGTTGGTGACGAGGGTAATTTTAGGTTCTGCCACAGGTCAGGAAAATTATTGTTATAAGTTTTGGCAAAGAACAATTTTCGTCGCTAGATGTGCTGGTGTTGCTGAGGGGTCATAATTTATGATGAGGCTTACGAAGACAATTTCGTTCTTCGGCAACGTTCGTTTCTGCACCCGAAGTTTCCTTCCTAAGTGTCAGTTCCTTACCGTTATCAGCGCAACTAATGGCAGAAATTTCCCGTTGCCAAACTCGCTTCATAATAAATGCAATTATCTTCCTAATCTGTGGTAGAATAAACAATAAGGAGCCACTATACGTGTGCCTAAATTGCTTTCCAGCGAGTTGAGATTATTATTGTTTTTTTTTTGTAACTTCTTAAGGACGTTGGAGACCATACAACTTTTTGTTTTATAATTTTATGGAGTTCTGGTCAAATGGTAAACACTAAATTTGAAAAATATATATGTATATTTTTTTACATAGTAAAGTTTAGTTTAGTTGCATATTCTCATAATTAGCTCTCAGGTTTATGAGTTGACATAAAAAGAAAAATGTCACTACTTGTCGAACTGAAATTACGTTGACAGTGCTTCCCAAAGTTTAAAGCCATGACTAATAAATTAAGAAAAACTATTACGTGATTTAACACACTGATACTTTACCGCATAAAAATAACATTTTAACACCTACTGAAAGACGAAAGGGCTGTTCGTCAAGACATGATAGGCATGTGTTCGAAAAGCCATTAAAGTAGAAATTTTACCTATTTGGTTTCATTAATGTCAAAATGTGATTTTGGCAGGTATGTAATCATACAAAAATCACGCAAGCCAATAAATTTGAACTTTGTAAAAACTATTTATTTATGTCCTACTATTTGACAAGACTCCCACATAGGAAAAAAAACCAACTGGAAGGAACTCAATACCCTTAACGTGCACGAAATTAATATACACTTCAAACAATGTCGTTATAGTTGAAAATTCGACGCGCTTTTTAGAAACATGAATTTCGGGGCTTTAAAAATATTACTACAAGCTGCTTTTCGAGACAGTCGTATGTGAGAAATTACCAACTGGATTCGAAAAAAGACATAACGATAGAAACATTACTTGTACTTTCAACCAGAGATACTTCCCACAAATAAAACGATATGGTCACTGCTTGAAGTCCCAAAAGAAAATAATAATTCACACTAGTTGAATGTCTGAGATGACACCACATTACAAATTCTGGTCAACGGCATATTTAGCACCTTATCTATATGATATACCTCACCCACACACACAAACGCTGTCTACGCAGAGAGCCTCCATAAAGGGTTTTACACAATTAAAAACTTAAGCATTAAGACGGAAACTGTTGGAACTTAAAATAATTTTTTTCCATAACACTGACTCAAGCCAAAGCATACGCTATTGAACTGTTACTGCTTAACTTCGGCAGTGGAAATCGTAAGTTTGACCAATCACAGAAAAGGTCGGTACACCCATAATGGCATTCGTAACTCACCTAATTTTGTTTTAACCTGTAAAGACACTTTCTAAAAGATTTTAAAAGGAAAATCAATGTAAACACTAGCGTCATTTAAGTGTCTTGCAATTATTATTTACTCATTATTTTATTAAACGTTTTCAACCACAGATTTCGGTATAATGAATACAGTACTGAAAGTCGATTCCATTTGGCATGTACACCAGCAGTAACCTCGCTATTGTGTACGCTCAATTTTTGCGACTGTATTGCTTACTTCTTATTCTACTTTGTACTTCTTGAGTTGTTAATAGTGTATGTGGTGTGTGTGCAGGAACCTACTGCTGCCTCGCTCCAAGAGGTCGCAGTCGTTCAGCAGGGAAAGCAGCAGCTCGCCTCCTCAGACCAACTATGACACGTGGACTGTACGACGTCCAATCAGGAGCCAGCAGGAGGTGTTCGGACTGCCAGCCTCGTGGACCATCTCTCCTAGGAGACGATACACGCCGCCCAACAGCCTGGCCGGGTCTCCGCCCCGCAGCCCCAGTAGGGGCTCTCAGCTCTCTGGTACTACTCACATCATTCACTTATACAACCCTCTCTCTATTGATAACATAACAGTAAGCATAGAACATAGGTCGTTCACTTGAACTAACCTCTATGTTTTCTCACCCACTTATTCACAACTGCTCAAAAGTGGTCATGTACGTAGAGATGCCGACATAGGATATATAAGGTAATAGGCCTATATAATTTCTTGTGCGGACGTATAGGACAGCAACCAATCGCAGCTAAGGATTTATTGAATGTCCACCATGATGGTTTAACCTCCAAAATACACAATAATAAAACAAAGCTAGAATAAATGTTTAAAACTATGTTTCTGTGTTGTCAATAATGATTCATGCTGTGCAGTTTTTTCTGTTTCTATATTTCCTATTATCTCCAGATACGAGTCCATCTCAAATGTGTTAAAATTTCCTGTGGTTGTATTTCATGCAGCAACGAATATTTCAGATTCATTGAAAAAATTTCTTTAGCTAAACATTACAGTAAGAATGCAATAATGAAATTATTTTGTACATGGCTTCTGGTCGTGGACAGTACTACTGCTATGTTATATGCTTAAGTTTTTTTTTTTTTAATTGTTAACCGCCCCTTATTCTTCTGGCACAATTGATGGCTGTTGTTGGTGGTTGGTGCTTGGCGACAGTAAGAGGACAGGTTACTAAGTGCGTAGTTGCAGACCTGCCCGCTGGTGTTTGTTATGAAAGTATTTCAACTCACTTTCGGTGGTTGTGTTTGGTGTTGTTGTACAATACTTCAAAATATTGAACTTTTAAGTACAACCGACCGATCAAATTTCAGTATACTGGTAAGATATGTTTAATTCGTACGTAAAACATTAGGAAGCCTCATTTTATTTATATTATTTCTTCAAACACAAATCGTAACATTGAAATTCGGGTCCGAATTGTATTACCAAATTATTTAAGCCATCTGTAACGATGTGTTACACGAACGTGCAATGTGCCAACCAGCGTTTCGCACACCAAACATTAACAACAACAATAGCAACCGCCAATTGTATCAGAGACTTTATAAACGTGCAAACGTAACAGCCAGCCGCAATCCTGTGTTTCTTTATTTTTTGCTACAATTTTGTCGCATTCTGGAAGACATGGATTGCATACCCGCTCCGTCAACGGAAACAAACTTCCTAACATCATGAACGTTGTTTGAAAATCACCCGAGATAGGCTATAAACCGTCTCGTGCAAGAGTTTCACTTTTTGACAGTTGTGTATACATTCGTTTCTACACCTGTTGCGACGGAATAAGCAGTGTTTTCCTTAGCCACAAGTGATTTTTGCACGAACACACTAAGATATAGTCTGTCTCACGTCAGAATTCCATTTTTGACAGTTCTGAATACTATGTAGGCCTAAACAAATTTCTACAGAAAAATAATTTTTATTTTAATGTACTGAACAAATTAACAACCAGCTGAGTGTGTCTGTGCAAAATCACTATTGGGAAAGAAAAAAAATACAGTTAATTCCATGGCAACAGCTGTAAAAAGCACTGCCAATACAACCGTCAAAAAATGAAATTCTTACGTGAGACAGACTATAGCTCGCGAACTGTGCAGTACTTTAAAATTAAAAGTATTTTGCTGTGGAAATGTACACACATGGTAGTCTTCACAACTATCATAAAATTGAATACTTATGTGAGATGGACTGTGCATATGGACTGGAAGTGGAGATGAGAGGGTTCTATGGTCCTTTAACAACGAGGTCTTAAGAGCCGATGAGGGTGCGTGAGATGAATGACAACATAACGTCCATGCCACAGCCGGTATTCGAACCCAGGACACTGTGTACCGTAGACCGGCGCCTGACTGACTACACTACGGCGGCCGGCTGTAGGGACTGAAAGACTCGTGAAATCATTTTAGTACAAGCAAATCCCAACTGCATATATAATGCGTGTTTGCATTTACACGACTATTAATTAGACAGGGCTTATGTAACTGTACTTCAGTTACCAACCTACAATACACAAGAAGCGAACTCCGTTTTGCAAGGTCAAAAGTGTAACTCGCCACTAACTGGGGCAGCCAGTAGTTAACTGGCTAGCTGAAGATGAAGAACACTGCACTCGTAAAATTCTCATGTCCCTAGCGCTAATAGAGGGGATACTGTCGAAATAATTCCAGTACAGGAATCATGAAATTCCGGAATCGGAATTAAAAAAGGCTACTTTTGAGCTCTCGTTAGCGAAATTGTTACCGGTATCTTGACGCGAAGTGTCGAAATAAATTCGCCTGCCAAGCAGGTAGGGGAATGTCAGTTCCTATAGATATATGGGTCTTGTTTAGTGGTCCGTAGTTGTTGAAACAAGAAAATGTATGATTCATTGAGATTTCAGCTTAATGAATTTCCTTAAGGGCGAGTCGGCAGTATTTTGTTGCGGCGAAAACATTTTACAATGTCGGAGAAGTCGAAACAAGAAAGACAAACTAATTACTATACATAAAAATGTATTTAAGGAAGATTTGCGTAATAAATTATACACGTTATGGGTACGACAAAACGTAAAAGACAAGATAATTAAAAATTTTTAGATTGTTTTCTATCATTGTTCTGTAAATACAATTTACTGCAAAGATAGAATTTAAGAAAACTTCGTCCTCTGCAGTTGTGGGTTACGAAATTGAAATGCAAAACTGGAATTATATTTACGTGACGAACTAAAAGTTAAACCGATATGATTATAATACCTACGATTTAATTTTTTATGTATTACAGAATTAAGATTACATTGTTTGCAAAGAATAAAATTACATTATTATATTGATAACCAATGGTGCTTCGGTTTAAGAATAAAAGCAACGTATTCTGTACCTAAATCGGGGCTCTAACCTAAATAAAATATTGAACATTAACATATTAACACATTTCTTCCAGACATTCATACTATTAAAGTTAATCACACAACCCGCTGATTGGTTGTTCAGCAGTGACGCCACACAAAATGCAATGATGCAAAATTTTACGATGGGAATCTTACAATATTGATTTCTCTTGACTCGACCGTGACTAATTACAGTTTCAAAATTATGTTATTTCCAAATTCCGACACTCGCTATTGAGTCGATCGTTTCTATATCGAAATCATTTGACAGTTTCAAAAACAGGGTCCCTGGTGAGTGCAAGGATGAGGTATACATGTCAAATTATATTCGGTGCAGCTCAGTGTCTGTTGAACCTTCATATGACTTTTTTGTTCATCTCGACGAGGTTCACATTACTATAGGATCTTTTAGAGCGTCTACAAATAAATACTTTTTTTGCTATAAAAAACATTGAAAACTAGAAATCATAATTTCTCAAATTTTTCCTACAATTTTATTCCTGTACCAATATTCTCCTCTAATCAATGCAGAAATAAACCAAGCTATGTGGCGTAACGATAACACATTGGACTTGCATTCGGGAGAACCAGGGTTCGATCCACGGCTCCGGCCGTCATGATTTCGGTTTCCCACCGTTTCCTGAAATAGCTCCAGGTGAATACTGAGATAGTTACTTAACAAAGACCATGACCGAGTCCTCTCCCAACTGCTGTCATTGTACCAAGTTGTGAGTCACCGTCTATAATGAGCTCGTTGTCGACGAAACGTAAAGCCCGCTTACCTTATCTTATCAATGCAGAAAGTAGTTTATGTTAGAAATCGATATCATAAAACGTGACTGAGCACAGCCGAATATAAACGAACATGTAAATCTCTATCCTTGCTCACGCCATAGCTCTCAGAGAGATCGGAGCCATCTTAAATTTTCATATTTTGTGTCGTAACATTTCTTTTGGGTGAATTCATGAGATTTTAACTTAACTGCACAATAGAATATGTATAGATAGAATTTTATGCGTCATAAATCTTTGTTTTCCGATACTGTTGTTACATATCTAATTGAAGTTAGAAAAATATTTTTACTTTATTAATTACAGTTATATCTCTAACAACAGTAACAGCAAACAAAGATTTATGAAGTCTAAAATTGCATCTAGATGTATTCTATTCGGCAGTTAGGTTAAATGTCCATACGTTTACCCAAAATAAATTGCATGACACAATATACAAAAATTAAGATGGCGACGATCTCCCCTGTTAACATCGAGGTCTTGAGAGTGACATGGATGCATGAGGTAGGTAAGTATGTAGCAGCAATGGAATGCAAGTGCAGGGTGAATGGGGGTATCACGAGAAAACCCACGGCCGACAAAAGCGTACACCACGTAACCCAAATGTGAATACTTGAAGCCACATTACCTGAAATCGAGCAACGATCACGGATCACCGTGGTGGGAGACGACTATTCTGACCACTACACTACCGCGCCATTTTCCTTAGCGACGCCATAGTCTCTTTTCAGGCCTGGGTTTAGCCTACGTAATAAAAAAAGGGGGGGGGGGGTGAATTGCCGATCCTCCTGAGAGGGCCGTAGTCAAGGAAGGAAATCAGGAAGGGCGGCATATTTCCGGGGAAAAAACTTTACGGTGTAAAAATAGTTTAGGTTATCACTTGCTCACTTATTATAAGAAGCAGAAAAATGTAACAATATGTTGTATGTTGTCTACATCTCGTGATTCAGTGTAAAATCCATGGTTAAAGGTACTGGAAAATCACTAGAATATTTAGTGTCAACCTACTGTGCAAAATAGTGTAGAATCCTGAGCGTTTCACGATTAGAGGACTGTTGGTTTACGTGTTTTAAGACAAATAACAAGCGTTTAGTATATAATAAATTGGCAATAACTACGAAACCCTGGATTTTCGCGAAAATATATTCGTACCACTTTGTTACAGTGTCTTGCATGCATACCTGCAGCTGTGCACTGATTGGATGTTTTTAAGACTCAGCGTCTTAGGATTGTACCCACTAATCACAGACGTGCGTTGACGTAGGAACCTTGTTCTGATTGGTGGAGTCAAATATCTGACGCCTCTGCTGGGTGTGTGTGCATGGGAGGAGTTCAAGAGGCTAGTACTGTAAGCGACAAAGGCCGAGTCTTAAGGGTGTTCAAGTGCGATAAAATCATACTTCTATATCTTTATGAAATAGTGTTAGTTTTGCAGACGATACTTGTGAGTATAGTTTCCTTTTACGAAACAATTTTAGCTTTCATAGTTTTCTCATAACGGTGCGACAAAGTCAAAATTTACTTGTTCTACTGCCATGCAAATAGTGGGAACCAACTGACCTAGTTGAGTAACATAATTCACTGTTATATTGCATCCCAAGAGCTATGCAATAAAGTATTTTGAATTTTTTTTAAGTCGCAAATATACAGGAAAAAAAGTTGGAAATTCAGAATTTTTTTCATACAAAAATAATTTACGGAATTTTTTTTCAATGTTTCACTACGTAGTCCGTGGCATATTATTTCACCGTGAATTGTTTCACTTACGTAAGTCAGTTGGTTTTCGCTATTTGCATGGCAGCCAGAACATGCAAATTTTGACTTTGACGCACCGTTATGAGGAAACTATGCGAGTTAAAATTATTTCGTAAGATGAAACAGTTCTCACAACTATCGTCTACAAACTAACACTATTTCAAATAAATAAAAAAATCATGATTTTATCGCACTTGAACACCCTTAATGGCGAACAAAAAAAAAGGGGGGCAATGTTTGTGAAACCTCTAAGCCACAAAACTATACATCCACTTCTATCTTTAGTCATAGGACAAAGTAGTTGTCGCACGCGATCTTCGACGTAAGTTGTTGGAGCATGGGCTTAGTCCAGAGGGGGAGGGGGTGAGATAGGGGTTATAATACCCCCCTGCCCCTCGGGACTAGTTTTAAAGAAAATTAGTAGAAACATTAAAAATATTTTTACCAGTAGAATACTCAATGTTTCGTTACAAGAACTGCTGAAATAGCACTATATTTCACATTGAAATCCAAATTTCCAGGTGGTCAGTGTTCATTGTGTTATTCTAGATTAATCCCCATCTTCCTTACACAAATCCTGGCCACGCCATTGTTGTCGAGTGAGAGTGAAGTATGACGATAGATGTTTGTATGTGTTGTGCAGTGGCCACCCTGGGCGTAGACGTGCCTTCCGACGAGAGGGTCCAGTGGCAAGGGGCGCGACCCAAGAAGAAGAGGGCGCCCCTCCCGCCCATGTCTCCCACGGTGAGTATATGTCCTCAAGGTCGGCAAACTGCATTTTACTCCTCATTCTTCTTTAAACGCAGCCTATAAAATATCATTTGACGGCGCGGTCTACCACAATTTTCATCACCTTGTTTTTATTTTATACAAATACCAGTTTTTTTAAGACATAAAATGTGACTTAATTTCCCTCTTAGAAAAGTCTTTTATCTCGCATAGTTTTTGCGTAAGGGCTCGTTAAAGCCACAATTTGCATGTTACCGTTTCAAGGACGACACTAAAATCAACTCACTTACCAAACTGAAAAAAAAACTCTCAGTGAATAACGATGTTGTAGGCGGTAGCGGATTTAAGCCTTTTTCTTAGGGGGGCGGGGAGTATGGCTTGAGAAGTATATATACCGACCCCACGAACCAAAAGCGGAAAAACAGAAACGTAAATAATTTATATTTGTGGAAACAGCAGGTGCAAGTGTCTGGCCTTCTCGCCCCCCCCCCCCCAACCCACACTCATGTAACCCCCCTAGCTGCTGGACGAGAGAGGAGGAAAGCTAGCCTATTGTGTATAATATACAAATGTTTAATAGTTATAATAATTAGAATGTGAGGAATTTTAGGAATTAAATGTATGGTATTTGTGAAAGTGTGCAGCTGAATTAAATTATGTAATAAATGAGGCAGTGGCAGGATGTTAAAAGTGTCCTTGAGGGGCGGGGCCATCTTTCGGAAGCTGTCTCCTAATTGGTCCAACTGAACCAACGCCTGCTGGGCAAGCGACAGGGAGATTGGCGCCAGACAAGAGCACGGCTAGGTCGTTGACAGATTTTGGGACAGATGTTTTCGAACCGCGGGAGACGGTATTGAGACGCAGATAACGACGGACCGGGGTGCCCCAGGGTGTCATTTTCGGCTCCGGACACGTTTACAGAGACGATGTTAAATCAAGAGGTCGACGGACCAGGTGATACCGTCGGGCGTTTTCAATTTATGCGTCGGGACGCCTACGAGTTGCGGTATTCGGACAGGATATTTAGAAATGTTGTAAATCGTCACAAGTTAGGGTGGCAAACCGCTGACGACGCCATGGTAACCTTCGACGTATTTTAGCTACATATTGCTGAAACTAGCGGGCGTATAATCATCAAGTGCAAAACCGACAAACCTTGCATAATATCGATCATGCCACGGGAGGACAGTGAGAGCTTGCTATCTGGTTTAAACTGAACTAGCCGACTTCTTGTTACTCCACTACAGAACTTAAGGTCGCCGAAAATTAAGTACAATTTTAAGATTCTGCATAGACAAATGTTTTTTTTGTTGTGTTAGCTCTTGAAAAACGTACTCTAATTTTAATGAATGACAACTAAGTTGCACAAAACATTTTGAATCTAGAAACTAGACGTGTTTATTACATAGGCTACAGATACACTACATTCTGTGATGCAATTCATAAAAACCACATTGGAAATCATAACCTACCAGACCTCACAAAAGATAGGCGCGACCTGGTACATTTTGCAATAAATTTTGTTCTGCTGGTAAACGATTTTTTTTCGGGGGTCTTCCGCGGTTACCCTGCCCCTTCATTCCGGTGTTGCGGGATACTGATATCATATCACCCATCACAAGCACAAAATACCTAGTTGTTAAGTACTGGTCAAAATCTATTCACTCATTCAAAAGCCTCTTGTCACGAGAACATACACCCACGAAAACCAACAGACTTGTCGAAACTAAATCGTTCATACTGAAATTACATATCACGAGCCAATGGCTATTCGCTCAAATTTATCGATACAAGAATAAAAATAATGTATTTTTAAGACATTTCTGAAAGTCTAGTAAAAATCCTTTACTTCAGATTTTTTAAACACAAAAATTTGTTGTTTTGCATTTGTATAGCTGTAAGCATACAACCCGCGACATTAATTAAAGTTCAGTGTTAATTATTTAGCTACTGTCATTCATGAAGGTTTCGCTGGGATATGTTCCCGTAACGTCGAAATTTTGATTTTGACATGTAGTTATGGGAAAACTATCCACGCTAAAATATTGTTCTTGGGTGGATAATATAGTCACTAGTAACATAATACTATAATACTAACTAATAAACTAACGCTATTTCCCACAAATTAAATTTTAGAATTTTTGACGCTATAACGATCTTAAACTGCTTTCACGGTATAAAGAACATAATAAAAACTAACCTGTGTCTTTGTATCAGCATCGCCATATCCTGTTGCTGCACGTTTCTACAGTTTACTAAATATATGTCAACTGGTTACTTTCTCTATATTACTAGTTAGTATTCAACATTTATACATAAAGTAAAACACTTCACAACAAATATATTTCAAGCCATCACTCATTCACTGCACACTAGTGACTGACAGTGTGTAAAGACACTCCGCTCCCCCCCCCCAAAAAAAAAAAATTCTGCTCACGTCTATGGGCTGTTATTTATGATAGGGCCGTGCTCTGACCAGTCTCTCTTCGACCTGACCACTCGCCCTCCTACTGAGAACGTGTCGAAAGGGACGTTAGACAAAAAAAAAACACAAAATATATCCTCTCAGCACAGAGCGCTTTTCGAGCAAGAACGAACGACCTGAATTCGAACCTGGGCCCTTGCGATTATAAATACAAGAGTTTTACAATTGCTCCACTTTGCTCAGTGTGTCACTAAATACTAAACCTTAGACTTTATTCTTCAGTATGCTATGAAGGCTATTTGCGTTAGGACTGATGTAACTAAGTTTGGTTCGGTTAGGTTGAGTTAGGTGGTGTTAAGTTAGGTTGGGTAAGGTAATGTTCGGTTAGAGTGGATGAAAGCTAGTAATACTTAGTGCAAGCTAGTGTAACATAATGTGATATAGTGATACTTAGAGTAAGATAGTGAAACTAAGTGCAACTCAGTGCAAGAATGTGCAACTTAGTGCAGTTGGTTCACTAGATGGAAGTTGATTCAGGATAACTAGGTTGGGTTAGGTAAGGTTGGTTTAGGTTGTGTTAGGAGAGGTTAGGTTGTGCTAGTTTGGACTGGGATGGATTAGGCTACATTGGGTTAGAAACGACGGAAGCTAGAAATAGTTGCAAGTTGATGCGACTTATTACTAGTAGTACATTTTGTCACAAGATAGTGCATCTTGGTGTTAGATAGTGCCATTTGGTGCAAGATAATGCCACTAAGAGGAAGCTAGTGCCACTTAGTGCAAGTTAGGGTATTTCAATGCAAGGGGGTTCATTTTAGTTCAAGTTAGTGCAAAAATTGCTACTTAGTGCAAGTAAGTGCAATATAGTGCAAGCAAGCTTAGGTATGATGGTATGTATTTAGGTTAGGTTGGATTATATTACGTTGTTAGGTTTGGTAAGGTTGAGTTAGGTTAGGTTGTGTTAGGTAAGGTTGGATTGGGTTAGGTTAGGTTGGGTTACATTAGGTTAGGTTAGGTAAGGTTGGGCTAGGCTGGGTTAGTATAGGTTGGGTTAGGTTAGGTTGGGTAAGTTTAGGTTGGGCTAGGTTAAGTTGGGTTAGGTTAGGTTGGATAGATAAGGTTGGGTTGGATTAGGTGGGGTTGGATTATGTGGAGTTGGATTAGGCGGAGTAGGATAAGGTTAGGTTAAATTAGATAATATTAGGTTTTGCTAGGTTATATTAGGTTGGATGCAAACTAATAATTCTTAGTGAAAGTGCAACTTAGTGCAATAAAACGCAACTTAATGCAGTAAAATGCAACTTAGTGCAATAAAGTGCAACTAAGTGCAAGAAAGTGCAACTTTATGCAAGAAAGTGCAACTTAGTGTAAGGAAGTGCAACTCAGTGCAATAAAGTGCAACTTAGTGCAAGAAAGTGCAACTTAGTGCAATAAAGTGCAACTTAGTGCAAGAAAGTGCAACTTAGTGCAAGAAAGTGCAACTTAGTGCAAGAAAGTGCAACTTAGTGCAAGGAAGTGCAACATAGTGTACGAAAGTGTAACTTAGTGCAGGAAAGTGTAACATCTTTCTAGAAAGTGTAGCTTAGTGCACAAGTCACTATGTGCAACTTAGTGCAAGCAGGGTAAGTAAAGTTGGTATGGATTAGGTTGAGTTAGGTTAGCTAGGGTTAGGTTAGGTTGGGTTAGGTTGGGTTAGGTTAGGTTATGTTGGGTTAGGTTATGTGGGGTTAGGTTAGGTTGGGTTAGGTTAGGTTAGGTTAGGTTGGGTTAGGTTAGGTTGGGTTAGGTTAGGTTAGGTCAGGTTGGGTTAGGTTGGGTTAGGTTAGGTTGGGTTAGGTTGGGTTACTTTAGGTTGGGTTAGGTTAGGTTGGGGTAAGTTTGGGTTAGGTTAGGTTAGGTTAGGTTGGGTTAGGTTAGGTTAGGTTAGGTTGGGTTAGGTTAGGTTGGGCTAAGTTTGGGTTAGGTTAGGTTTGGTTAGGTTCAGTTAGGTTAGGTTAGGTAAGTTTAGGTTAAGTTAGGTTAGGTAGGGTTAGGTTAGGTTGGGCTAAGTTTGGGTTAGGTTGGGTTAGGTTAAGTTTGGTTAGGTTAGGTTGGCTTTGATAAGATTGGGTTGGATTAGGTTGGGTTGGATTAGGTTAGGTTGGGTTAGGTTATGTTGGATAATATTAGGTTTTGTTATGTTGGGTGCAAACTAGTAATTCTTAGTGAAAGTGCAACTTAGTGCAAGAAAGTGCAACTTAGTGCAAGAAATTGCAACTTATTGCAAGAAATTGCAACTTATTGCAAGGAAGTGCAACTTAGTGTATGAAAGTGTAACTTAGTGCAATTTAAGTGTAACTTAGTTTTAGAAAGTGTAACTTAGTGCACAATGTGACCCCTTGTACACTATGTGCAACTTAGTGCAAATAAGGGTAGGTGAAGTTGGTATGTGTTTAGATTGGGTTAGGTTAGCTTGGGTTAGGTTGGTTTAGGATGGGTTGTGTTTGGTTAGGTTAGATTTAGGTTAATGGTTAGGTTAGGTTGGATTAGGTTAGCTTGGGTTAGGTTAACTTGGGTTAGGTTAGGTTGGGTTAGGATAGGTTGGGTTAGGATAGGTTGGGTTAGGATAGGTTGGGTTAGGTTAGGTTAGGTTGGGCTAGGTTGGGTTTGGTTGGGTTTGGTTATGCTGGGTTAGGTTAGGTTAGGTTGGGTTATGTTAGGTTTGGCTAGGTTGGGTTAGGTTAGGTTGAGTTAGGTTGAGTTGTGTTAGGTTAGGTTAGGTTGTTTTTGATAAGGTTGGGTTGGATTAGGTTGTGTTGTGTTAGGTTAGGTTGGATAATATTAGGTTTTGTTAGGTTATGTTAGGTTGGGTGCAAACTAGTAATTCTTAGTGAAAGTACAACTTAGTGCAAAAGTGCAACTTAATGCAACAAAGTGCAACTTAGTGCAAGAAATTGCAACTTAGTCCAAGTAAGTGCAACTTAGTGTACGAAAGTGTAACTTAGTGCAGGAAGGTGTTACTTAGTTTTAGAAAGTGTAGCTTTGTGCACAATGTGACCCTTTGTACACTATATAGTGCAAGCAAGGGTAGGTGAAGTTTGTATGTGTTTATATTGGGTTAGGTTAGGTTAAGTTAGGTTAGGTTGAGTTAGGTTAGGTTGCATTAGGTTGGGTTAGGTTAGCTAGGGTTAGGTTAGGTTGGGTTGGGTTAGGGTGGGTTGGTTTTGGTTAGGTTAGATAATGTTTAGGTTTAGTATTAGGTTAAGGGTTATGTTAGGTTAGGTTGGGTTAGGTTAGCTTTTGGTTAGGTTAGCTTGGGTTAGGTTAGCTTGGGTTAGGTTAGCTTGGGTTAGGTTAGCTTGGATTAGGTTAGGTTGGGTTGGATTGGGTTAGGTTGGGTTAGGTTAGCTTGGTTTAAGTTTGGTTAATTTAGCTAGGTTAGATTGGGTTGGGTTAGGTTAGGTTAGGCTAGGTTGGGTTACGTTAGGTTGGGTTGGGTTAGTTTAGATTGGGTTGGGTTAGGTTGGGTTGGGTTATGTTATGTTTTGTTAGGTTGGTTTTGGTTGGATTTGTTTGGGTTGTTATGTAAGGTTAGGTTTGGAGAAGGTTGTGTGGTTAGGTTATGTTGCGTTATGTTGGGAAAAAGCTAGAGATACTTCATGCAAACTAAAAGACAAAATGGACAGCAGTTAATAAAAGTGCAAGACCTGCTACTGCAATAGGTGCTTTGTGTGAGTCACATCCAGATATGTTTATTCAAACTTTCATGAAATGATTAAAATACTGGCTGTGATTCCAGTTTCTACTGCAACAGCAGAACGAAGTTTTTCTGCTCTAAGGAGACTAAAAACTTATTTAAGGAGCACTGTTTCAGAATCGCGTCTTGAAGGACTTGCTCTGCTTTCCATTCATAGAGATATTCACATTTCTGACGAGACTGTGATCACTAAGTTTGTGAACTATGGTAAAGCATGAAAACTTAATTTTGTGCTTTGATGTGTGATATTCTGTCTTTTTTTGTTTAAATATGTATTGGAATAATGGAATTTTTAAATCCGTATACTCTATAATAGTTATATGAGTGTTAAAAATTTATTTATTTTTTCTACAATTTACCTTTGTAACAGTTAAATTATTTTCGTCATGTGGCTGAGGTTTGCCATATATACCATATATGTTTGGATTTGAATGGACATTTAATTGTCTTGAAACATAGTATAGTATATAGTGTATAGTAATATAGTGAAATGATTGTACTGTGTTATTCTGATTAGTATAATATAATGTTTTGGTGAAAAGCTAAACTAATGTCCAATTTACTGAGTTAAATTGTAACAATTTAAATTACACTGTGACACAATATAATATGGTGTTAATCTACTGCAAAATTTGTGTACAGTATATATGGGTGAGTTTCCGTTAGTAGTTTATACACTTCTTTATTTTACTATCCTTTCTCTTTACCCTGTAAACGATGTACTGCTAGTGACAGTACTAATACTCATCAGTTCTCTCCCCCCCCCCTCCCGAAAAAAATTTCTGGATACGTCCCTGATGCGACTAGACACTCTTTATCTGTCTTCGCCAATTGACCTCGAATCTACTGTACTGAGCGACACAGTTACTTTGCAGGTTCAAAGTAACCCCGATTTATGGTACCAAAAACTTCTTCACACATTTCAAGGACATCTTGTACACAGCTTGGAATCATTTACTCGTATTCTTGTAATTTTCGCACCCGCAACTGTACACCATGATAAATGGACTGTTATGGTTCGAAAAGAAAGTTATGCTTTATCTCTTTGCATTCATAAACACCAACTGGCACTGATGACGACAGCTGTACACGAAATGTAACACGATGTGAAAAGGTTTCCTTTTTTGTAGGACCGTCTGAAAGTAGCTAGTAACGACCATTGTGTCAGTGTAAGACTGCGGAGAAGCACAGTATGTTTTTAGAACACCAACTATGCTCGCATTAAAACATTGTTTCGAAGCCCTTCAACATAGCTAAAACAGCCTTTTCAGACTTGCGTAATTCAAAATGTACTAACCGGATACAATCAGAATACAGTTACTACAGCAAACATGGGTAAGCCTTGCCATGACCCAGTCACTTGATAGGATCCGTTTCAATATGGGATTTTAAGCGTTGACCATTGGCGGAAAGTCTGTAACAAAGTTCAGTGTACGTTTCTGAGTTTCAGACGTAGTGGTACAGTGGATGTCAAACCATGTGTATAATGTGTGTCTTGCAGCTAACTTGTGACTAGTCGCATTACATTATGTTAGACCTAGTTGTACGCTTGTTACTAGTTCCTGCTGCATGCTTCGAGACTATGTACAGTACTGAGTAAACACCAGCTTACCCTGCAACTGCTCACCACACGCCCCTGCCCCAGCGATAGGCCACCCTGCAGAAGTGATCAGTGGGTTCTTCGTCTGAATCAAAAATAATTTACAGTTTTTCATTTCTTGGGATTTGCAAATTACGAATTATTATTTGGCGAAAGACTAGAATTCACTGCACAGTCCATATCAGAGTACAATCGGTGATTCCATTGGCCTTGCCTCTCTGTGAGATCAACTGCATATGTGACCGCTCTACAGGAGTTGGAAACGCTACCGTGAAAACCTTCAATTATTGCTAGATACCTACACATTTCTCCTTATTTTATAACTGCAGACTAGACTGCTAGCTGTTGTTATCTTCCTCGACCTCTTCCACTATAAGTAGCGACCCCTGTTTTTCGCGAAAAGAATGTTGCCCCAGTTTGTTTCAGTGCATTACGTGCACATGTACAATTCTGCTTCATGGTTATTGGCAGCGTGTCTGTGTGAAGAGCCGTTCGGGATAAAGTGAGCACTACAGATTTAACTTGAAAATAATAATCGCTAGATATTACTGCATGTAATTAGACGTTAACAATAGTTACCTTACTTGTTGTACGGTTGGCAGCGAATTGTCGAATGTAGTTCCGTGCATTTTCCTATTTAAATACAACAATATTTGAATAAAATTAACTGAATTCGACGTACTTGTGTTTTACATAAGTAATAACGTTTTTTTTATCAAACTATATAGATTCCTACCGACTGCAAAATTATTCTTACACGCGCAAACATCAAGTGACGTGTCCAGAACCGTCGTTAGCCGTTGCGCGCGGAAAGATACGAATTGACAGAAAATATACATTTAGCAGGACTTTTTTGAGTGCTCGCCTCATCCCGAACCGCCTATATCATACAATGTCAAAAGTTCCACGGCAGAGTGACGAATCGTATGCAAATCAGGCAAATGAGCACATGACATCACATAAGAGCCGATAGCCAGTGACATTATTGGAAAAGTTTCCTGGGTGCTGGGTTTCAATGTGCTGTGCACAACACTGAAGCTTTTGTATCTCTACTGGTCATCGTTTATTTGAAGAACCTATTGTGCTGCGTCGCACCGGTGCGGGATGCCGACTCCCGTTACTCAACTGTTAAATCCTGCAGCGCGTCCTTCAGGAACATTTACAAGAAGAAAACGGCAAAACGTGTCCCACGCTGACGTTCCTGCTGCGAACAACAAGCAGAGCGGTAGTTGATGAATTGTAAGTGGAAGATTAGACGTAAAATGCGGCTTTTTACTGTAATGGTCGAGCAAGTGTCCAAGCGTTCATAGCTAGGAGATCTTATCTGTTTCGTCAACAACTCGGCCTTGTGCTATTTACAGAGAGCCCTTACAAGGAAACATTCCTCGAGGTAGATCACTTTGGTTGTCTACTACGAACTGCATACTCATATTAGCAGAGTTGTATGATGCACTGTGCAGCCATGTTTGTAAACAACAAAATGATTCAGAGTATCTGCAGCACACTAGTGTGGACAGGAAAAATCGTTTTCTCTTGGACTTAAGATGGCATTCAAATAACTACAAGCTCGTTCCACTGCCGCAATTGGCACTGGCACAAAATTTATTTGGCACCTCCCAGAGGGCACAGATCCATTTATAAAGAAGCAACTACATGCAGGATTATTACTCGTGCGGTATCGCAAAGTCAGCGAGCATTCACTAAACAGCTGTTGTCTGCTTCAGTAAACACGTGTTCTACTAGACTATTCTACAAGTCAGTGAACACGTGAAATAATCCTGTCTCTAGCAATCGCAAATTGCGGGAGGCATCTACGTGCTATGTATAGGCCATTCACGATAAAGTGAGCACTGCGTAAAGTTTTTCTTCTGCAATTTTGCAGCCATTTTTACTATTTTTAATATGAAAACTTTCACGTAAGTAAAAACCAGTTAAAAAGTTTCAACACTCTCAAAAGTTAATATCGATTGGTCCAATAGAATATATTTTTAATTAATTGCAAGTTCTGCTGAGTGCTCAGTTTATTGTGAACAGCCTATATAATTAGAGAAGGTGATTTATCGCGAGAATGTTTTCTGCCAGCGTATTCTGCAAATCTCCGTCATGTATTGTTGGCCGACGGTTATGTAGCACAGTCTAGTTGTTTACAGACGAATCACAGACGCTCAGTAGTAGTTCACCAGAGTTATCATTGTTCCAGTCAAATAGGGACTCGCCAGTAACGAAGTAAAAGCGTAAGAAATGGATACATTATATTGAAGCCTAGCAAAACTGACAACTTTTCCCGCGATAAATCACCTTCTCTAATGATACTGAAGGATTTGTATCGATATAGGTAGAGGTACGAATATTTCGCGTATTGATTCTAGGTCAGGCTGGACGCCAAGAACCTACATATGACTGTAACTTCTGTGATTAGACGACAATAACTGTTTTGACACACTTTCGGAGATTGTAAGCCAGTAGTAAATAATACAATAATTATTGGGGCTAATACATGCTACCCACTTGTACGGTTAGAAGCCAATGGATATTCAACTTTGACCAATACGTGTATAGGACTGAGTAGTCTAGGCCGCTGCCAGATTAATACGCGAAATACTCGTGCTTCTTGATGTAGACTATCGTTTATTTGAAGTACTTCTCTCTTCAATAGGCCCAGTTAGAACCATACGTGGTTCACGTTAAAATGAGCACTATCGAAGACCATCTTTCTTGATATAATAATAAGAAAAAGATAATTTATTTTGACCTCAATTTTAACCATTAAGTATTGTATAATCTATATGCACTTTGACCAGTGGCGGCTCGAGGGTTGTCGGCAGGGAGGGCACAAGTTGCCGAGAACTGTATGTACACTCGTGTAAACGCGTCGTCGTATACCAATGACCACGAAATATTTACTGGCTACTTATTGTGTTGTGACCAGTCAGTAATAAGCGGCACCTACATACCAGCATGTCAGTGGCTGTAGCGTCAACTATCGCACAACCATGTAAAGTTCTCTGCAACTTGTGCCCCACCTATGGCAACAATCTACGAGCCGCCACTGGCACTGACTGTTAATTAGGTATCTTTGTTTATATATAAAGTGGCAGGAATGTAAAAATAATGAGAAAATAAAAACGTATTTAAGTTTTCAAAATTGCTCACTTTATCCCGAACCATCTATATCTTGAACACAGAACACGTGTGATTTGCTGCAAAATTGTTCACACGTGTCGCGATTAAGATATTATAATGTATTGGAGACAATGTTAAATATTTACGAGATCTTCCAGCGTCTCTAGTAATCGCGTCTGCAATGGCGGAGTCAGCCTGAGTAGGCGGTGTAGCCGGCACGTGACAGGAGCGAGAGTTTGCGGTGGACGAGTAGAAGTGATGAGAGAGGATCTGCTTCGTGAGCTCATAGAGTATTTAGGAACACAGAAGTGAAATACTACAATCTCAGTCACACACGCCAGTAAAATGGCGCCAGCAACTCTGCTAGCCTATAGGAAACCTGACGTAACATACAGTGGCCAAACAGACTCGGGGCTGGTATCTACAGCCAATAAGCATAGTGCGAGACTTTGTGGTTTGTCTGCAAATGACTAGACAACATCAATATTTTCTTAATCTCTGTTTATAAACTGAAGTGCTCCACTCACTCATTATTTCATCAACGCACAGCACAAACCGCTGACCCTAGAAACGTGAAATTTTCAACGTAGTTTCCCCTTACGACGTAGGTACCCACCAAGGAAGGATTTTTCGAAAATAGAAAATTAAAGGGGTGAAAATGGGGAAAACGTGTTTTCGCGATATTCTCGATAACTCACTAACTTGATGATATATTGTTAGTATTTTTACTTCAAAACATTGCCTAAGCAAATGCATATTTCATATTTTTTAGATTTTTCGAAATTCGGAAATTAAGGGGTCAAAAGCCGTTAAATGTGTTTACGATCAATTTTTACTATTTCTCTTAAACCACTTATATCGAGGTGATCTTTGAATCAGAATGGTGCTCATGTACATGTCTAAAAAGAAGTTTTAAGATTTTTCAAAATTCGTCTGAAAGCCGGTAAAAAAACGAAACGTGTTTTCAATTAATCATCCGTATATCCTGAACCATTTGAGATATCGAGGTGGTTTTTTTCTTTAAAATGAAGCTTACATAAATACTTAAATAGTAATTTCAGGATTTTTCAATATTCGACCTTGAAAGCTGGTAAAAAAAGTGTTTCCAAGTAATCATCCTTATCTCCTAAACCATTAGAGAGATCGAGGTGTTTTTTCTCTCTTTAAAATGAAGCTTAAATAAATAACTAAAAAGTGATTTCAGGATTCTTCAATATTCGTCCTTGAAATTTGAAAAAATAAATAAAAAGTGTTTCCAAGTAATCATCCTTATCTCCTAAACCATTAGAGAGATCGAGGTGTTTTTTTTAATTAAGCTTACGTAAATACCTAAAAAAGTTATTTCAGGATTCTTCAATATTCGTCCTTTAAATTTGAAAAAAAAAAAAAAAATTAAATTAAAGAAATTGTGTTTCCAAGTAATTATCCGTATCTCCCTAACAATTTGAAGTAACAAGGTGGTTTTTGCTTTAAAATGAAACTTACGTAAATATCTAAAAACATACCTCAAAATTTAAGAGGGTAGAAAGCTGGAAAATATTTTTTGGAGATAATGAAACTAACCTGACGAGAAATCGACATGCTCTTTCTTTAAAGTTTGCGTACGTAAATACATACAAACTAATTTAAGGTAATTCGCAAATGAAATATATACAGAGAATATAGTATCACCATCAATTAATACGTAATTAAAAGTTAGTTACTCTTTTCTGTAGTACACGCGGGCGAAGCCGCAACGGGACAGCTAGTATATAATACATGAGTAAAGTGCTCCTAACTAACTTTGAGGTGGTCACGCCCGGGGGAACATATAACAACATGTTTACCTCAGTGTGATGTGACGACCGTTATAGCAGGGAGCGGCGAGCAGGTTGTTTGTCAGGAAGAATGTGGCCGACTGTACTCTATACGTGACTGTAGTCTCAACACTGAGTCTGTCTGTGACTACCGCGGTACTCATGTGACTGCACCACGGTCGTAGAAGAACAGGTCTGGACACTCGCCTATCTACCAATGTATTTTGCTTGACCCCCTTGTTGTTTGGTTGTAGTTCGTCAAGTTACCGAGAATGTTGTACTTTTTGGCGCTGCGGACAGGGCGGTCGGACTCAAACTCCGCCCACTTTTTTCCATTGTTAACATTATAAAGTAAATAAAGATTGCTGGAGCCATGCTTTTAAATTGTGAGTGAAGGAAGTATTTCATACATTGATAAAAAAAATACGTTTTGATAAATTGTTTATCTTAGTGGGAGCGAAGTGGGCGGAGTTTGAGCCGACCGCCCTAACCAGCAGCGCCAAAATCGTATAGCATAGTCGTGAACTTATTGAACTGCAGCCAAACAACAAGGGGGTCAAGTTTCCAGGCGAGTGTTCAGACCTGTTCTTCTACGACCGTGCTCTGCAGTAGACTTGTGTGTGACGCACGTTGCTGTTTATAGTCGACTGTCGCCTGGGTTCACGCTTGCTCAGTCACTTGGTCTTCTTAAGGGGGTGCTTAAGGTTCGGTTTCAGTCGCCATATTGAATTTTATTATTTTTTTATTTTATTTTTTTTTTTTAATCCCAAGAAGAAAAATTTTAATAATGCGGTTCCGACCTTGTCTGAAGTTTAGTTTCTTTTCGTACGCTGGCCCAATGGGCACACGTGGAATATTTTAGTAGAAAAAAACCTGTTTACGAACACACTGCAACGCATTTGAAGCGTAGGGTAGGCGGCCGCCTTAAGAACATATGTATTCAGATTGCCTACTTTACAAAAGTCCTCGACTGGCGTATGAAAGGTGTCACGCGTAATTTTTGTACAAAACGGCTCAACGCGCCATTCGTATGTAGGGAAAGGAACATTTGATGTGTTCAATTTCGTGCATGTTAGAGCCCACTGCTATGTGTGCTCAAATATGTATTCGTTCATTATTTGACATTCTCGCGAGGAGCAGCTAATGGACGAATGGTCGGGTCTTCAACATACACAGGGCAAATGGGCAATAGATTCTAACATATGTAAGTGATTGAACTGATGAAATATTCATTACCCTACCTATACGTTTATCTATTTAAAAAAACACGCACTTCTTCTAGGCATCTATTATTGTATATTTTTTACGGTCTCAATGATAATGTTTATATTTTGTGTGTGTATTTCTTTAACATGGAAGCACAAAATAAATTTTATTTTCATATACAGAGATACTGGGAACACGTTTATAGGCGGTTCGGGATAAAGTGAGCACCCAAAAAAGCCCTGTGTAAGTTCAATGTTTAGCCATTTCGCATATTTTCGCACGTAACGGCATACGATGGGAAATATCTAACCTCTCTGGACATGTCACTTGATGGTTACGCGTCTAAAATAAATTGTACAGTCAGTATAAACCCATGCAATTAAAAAAAGTTTTAATTATTATGTAAAATACATTAATGACGATTTCGGTTGTTTTTATTTCAACATTGTTATAGTTAAATAAGAAAGTTCACGGAACAATATTGCGTAATTTCGCTGCCAACTACGCAAGCAGTAAGGTAACTACAGCTAATGTTACATTTTATCCAGTAAAAGCTAGTGATATTTTTCAAAGGTTAAATTTTTAGTGCTTACTTTATCCCGAATGACCTATAGCAGTTCGTTGTAAATATATAACACGTATGAGGTGCTACAACACCGTCCATGCGCCAGGAGAGGACTTCTCTCAATTTAAGGGCATGGACCCGAGTTTCTTCGCATTTAACGACAATTATTTTTTAAAAATATAAATGGGAGCCGATATCGTAAAATCGCTTCGTAACTTTGTTGTGACTTATTTAAACTACATACACTAATTTTGTCGAGTCAGAAGACTGCAAAATAGTTGCTTATTAGTTAATTAACGAAATTTCCTTTTAATTAATAAATTAGCTATACTCATCATACAGTTTGTCTCGAAAAATTACATTGCATAGTAAAACCAATTTGCAACAAAGTTACGAAGCAATTTTACGATATTGACTCTCGTATGGATTTTAAAAAATAATTCTCTCGAAAGCCGAGAAACTCGGGTCCAAGCCCTTAATCCTTGTAGTAAAGTCAGTGAACAAGCTGATATTAGCGTGAGCATAAGAGCGAGTTTCGTGCACAGCGGCTGGACCTGACAACAAATTATGTCTTCCACTCTCATTACTTCACTCGTTATGTTATACCGCTGATTGATATCAACAACGCTGAAGTATCGTGTAGGCTGTTGACACAGAATATTTAGGAATACAAAAGTGAAACAGCCGGTAGGCCAGCGAACTCAGTCACAAACGACAGCAAAATGGCTTCCGTGGGGGGAGGGAGGGTTAAATATCGCCTTTTTTAATGGGTTGCGTCTGCTTGTGCTGCATTGGAATTATATACTCACGTAATGCCATAGAAGAAGCATTTAACATGCTCTGAACTTGCGTTACACTGCGTCGGCGCAAACAGCAGGTGGCGATATTTAGAGCCCGGTAATTTTCGCGAAAAGAATTTTGCAGCACTTTGTTTCAGTGCCTTACGTGCGCACCTGCATATCTGCTTTGTGGTCAGCGATTGGATGCCGTAACACCCAGCGTGTGGAGGTTAAACCCGCAAATCACAGACGTGATGTGTGGCAGTTATCCGTGTACTGATTGGCACAGTCAAATGAATAACGTCTCTGCACAAAAACACTCTGTCAATAGCCATGAAGTTGAGCTGCAGGTGTGCACGTAAGGCACTGAAACAAAGTGGGGCAAAAATCATTTCGCGGAAACTACCGGGCCCTAGCGATATTTAAGGCCATGCCTGGTAGTTTTGCAGTGGTTTCGAAAATAATTTTTCCAAAATGAACTAATATCTCTATCACAAAATCGCTACATTGTTTTGTCACTAATACATGAAAGTTTCTATCTGAATTTTTCCGTTGCAATGAACACAATGGATTTTTAGATTCTTGCACCCAAAGTATCACATATTTTAGCATGAAAATGAGCCAAAATGGCACAAAATATTTTTTTTTACTGGCAAACGACTAATTTTTTTTAAAGCCTACGTATAATTGTGCATAATATGACTTCACACGCTCTCAATTTTTTTCAACCCATTTGGTTGAAAACTTTTTGAGTTTTTTGCACCAACGTGAAAAAAACTACCGGGCATGGCCTTAATCGGCTCCCTGGCCGGTAACATGGCGGAAACACCCCTGCCAATCAGCGTGAGGCAGCTGTTCTGATAATCGACAGCCATGCCAACAGGAAGCCTACCGTAAACAAACACGGGGCTGGTATCAACAGTCTCGGGCAGCCAATTAGCGGCGAAGCTCGCCAATACCAAACGAGCCGCCACGTCATTTCGCGTCTGTATTACTATCTAGTCTGTGCTAGTGGCACGTTCATACACTAGGCACGTCCATAGATAGGACAAATATGAGGAGTGACTGACCTGTAAGCAAATTTCAACGTTATCTGTGAACTCAAGTAGATAGCAGCTGTTCATTAGTTGCTCGCTGACACAGTGATATGGGCCACACTTAGCTACATTCGTATTATTTGCTCAGTGACCTCCAGGAGTAAAGTCAAAGGTCAATTGCGAACATGGCACGAACTTACAGTTGTTACTGGAAGAGAGTGAGTGAAGATATTTTGGTTAGCACTTAACACCTAGGTCTTTACCGCTGGTGAGGGATGACAAGATGTGAGTATAGAGCAGCGCCAGAAAGAATAGGCGCGGTGAGTAAATGGGAGATCCCCGAGAAAACCCGCCGACAAGCGGCATTGTCCGTCACGATTCCCACGTGCGAAAATCCGGGGACCGATCCCGCCGGGATTCGAACCTAGCTGGGAGGCGAGAGGTCTGACCCCTCGACCACCACAACCTCCACTACAGTTGCAGGGATTCTGGCTCTAGTGCCCGAAAAAACGCGAAATATTCAGGTCTCTACTAACAAGTAGGTACATGCATATTTTACGTTATTATTACAGATGATAATTTATCGCGGGAAAACTTGACTGTTTGCTGGGATTCGACGAAAGTTCAGCTTTTAAAGGGTTACTAAGGCCCAGTAGTTTTGCGAAAATATTTTTTGAACACTTTGTTTAAATGCCTTACGAGCTCATCTTTCGTGGCCAGTGATTGGCTGTTGTTACCTCAGCTTCTCTGGGTACGCGCTAATCACGACGATTGGTGCTGAAGTATCATTGTTTAGTCTGAGCCAGTCAAATAAGTGACGCCTTTGCACAAACACGCTCTACCAATAATCACTGAGCAGAGCTGCAGAAGTGCACATAACTAGGGTCACCTGGTTTTTGCGAAAATATTTCTGCAACAACTAGTTTCAATGTCTTACGTGCACCTCAGCAGTTTTGTTTCGTTGTTACCGACAGAGTTTTTTTTTGTGGGAAGAAGTTTCACGTCCGACCACACCAATCAGAATAAGGTTAATGTGATTCCACGTGTTTGCAATTTGCGGTAAAACTTTAAGACACGCGAGAGTTAAGGGTCTCCCTACCTGTGCTTCAAATCCGTTGCAACCAGTTGCGATTATTCTTTTTTTTTTTTTTTTTTTACGAAACTATTAAACGCGTGTTATATTTGTATATCTACTAAAAGAACACACGCATCTAACTATGTCACTATAGTGTCAATATACGGCACATTTATTAAAACATCGTTATCGGGTCGCTCAAAATGGCTAAAATGGGTTTTCCAGACTGCTGTATATCTGGAAAAATAACAGCCGGATTCGGAAAACGTAACTATAGAAACAAGCGCTAGACTTTGAACTATGCTGTCCACAAATAAAATAATTTGGTCACCGCTTAAAGTCCCATAGGAAAAAGGATAATAGTAAAGCACTGCACGCCATCTGAGTGGCTTGCACGGAGAGGCGATAATATATTACATACGTGGGCTAGTGGCAGCCTTACCGCTCCTATCTCACACACACAAACACAGTCTATCTAGGAAGGACCCTTAAAGACACCCAATTACTGAACCTCTAAACAATGTCACAAACGTACACGTAAGGCACTCCAACAAGATTGTGCAGATATAGTTTGACCGTAATAGAGGCTCCTACACACAAGGCATTGAAACAGTGGCGGGAAAATATTTTCGCGAAAATCAGGCCCTATTCATTCGGGGGAAAAAATCTTGTGGCTACGATGTCAGGGAATGACGCTAAACCCGCATTTCTCCGGCCACACACACGCGGCACGAAGTACAACCTGGAAGGTGGGCGGGTTCGTCGTCTTGACGGGGAGTATCACGTGGCGCACGCCAAAGTTGCACGTGTAGGAATGTTGCGTAACTGCTCCCCCCTCCTCTCCCTCCAAGGCTTCCACTCTTCAACTGAGCGGCGCGTCTTGTGTGATGAGCGACAAACACGTGCAGACGCCGACAGACGCAGCGCCGCTATTTTCGCGGAACTCTGGGAGAACAGCTGGTGCGCACGATATCTGCAGCGGACACAGAATACGTCACAACACAGACACGCAACTGCGCCGTCGCTCATTACTAGCTCCACGAACTTTTCGCGAAAATAATTTTTCCCCGGTTTAATTCGTTGCTTTATCTGCCCATCTGCAGTTCTGCTTTAACGGCGTGGTCTACCGCAATTTTCATCACAATTTTGTTCCAGATATTTTTTTCTTCTTATAGATACAAAATGTGACTAAATTTACTCTTTTGAAATTTTTTTATCTCTCATACCTTTCGCATAATGACTTGTTAAAATCATATTTTGCATGTTTCCGTTTTTAAGGACTACACTAAAACCAACTGATATACCAAACACGGCATGCTCATAAAAATAAAGAATAAAAATTACTTGTATTTTTAAAAAATGCTGAAACTGAAAATACAAATTTAAAAAGTTCAATAATTTTTAGTATAAATACTTTTTATTCTTTATTTTTATGAGCATGAAATTGTGACCTGCAATGTCTTTATCCACTGTGATTTTATTGAGTTTGGTATATCAGTTGGTTTTAGTGTAGTCCTTAAAACGGGAACATGCAAAATATGACTTTAACAAGCCATTTCACGAAAACTATTAGAAATAAAAAAATTTCATAAGAGCAAAATTTAGTCACATTTTGTGTCTGAAATAAGAAAAGAAAATATCTGGTACAAATAAAAAATGGTGATGAAAATTGCGGTAGCCGCGCCCTTATGTCAGTGAATGTATGTTTGAACTCTCGCGTTTCTTGAGTTTCTGCCCGCTAATGACAGACGTGCGGTGTTGAAGTACCCTTATTGTGATTGGTAAGTCAAATGAGAGACGTCACTTCACAAAGATACGCTGCCAATAATCGTGGAGCAAAGTTGCAGACGTGCACGCAAGTCCCTGAAACAAAATGAGGCTAAATTATTTCCGCGAGAAGTTCATGGCCCTGCTGATATCGTGTAGTCACCGCTCGCGCCGCTAAAAGATTTCTGTATCAGCTTGTGCCAATGCCTGACATGCATATCTGCAATTTTGCTTCACAATTTAAGATCGCAGCAGCAGCGTAAACATACAATCTTATAATTAAGAAACAATACTAAGGTTTTTCAATGTGTCAGTTGTCCAAATAACCACACATATTACGACGTAAGCAATAATGATAACTTTCTCAAAGAGAGACAACACAGGACAAGTTATAGAATCAGGAGTGTACAAACCATAGTTTATGGCTTATAATACTCAAATAGACTTACTAATTTCTTACCCAAATAACCTCAAAATAAATCCTGCTATGTGTCACCAAGCCATCCCCATTGTCACAAAACAACCCTGGTTTAAGGTGTTCAGAATGCAAGAGCGTCGAAATTTCGTTTCATAGCGCCTGCAGATAGGCAACCTTTGGAGCGCAGTGGTGGTGTTGGTTGCAGATGTGTAGGCACTATTTATACACATGTCATACAACTTTATATACCTTTGATATATTACTACATTTCTTCCAGCCCAGGATATAGCAAACCTCACTTCACTTGCACACAGAGGCTCATAAAGTTGGTAGAGTGCCTTACAGTTGCATCTAGTGTATATTGTCCCATCAAATATTATGTCTAAAGTGGTGATAATTTCAAGACTATCCATTAGCTTATAACCGTAGAAGAGAGTAGCACGCAAGTAGCCGTACGAATTATTTCCTTACTTACTACTGGTTTGTAGTAGTCAAGGCCGTGCTATGACAGCGTCGGCCAATCACAGACGTGTTAGTGCAGTATCCGTTATTCCGTTCAACATGAGCTAGAATATATATGCGTACTTGACGTACCATAAACCGGGGTTACTTTGACCATTGAAAATGTTAGTTTTGGGGGTCTTGTGGTTAATAAGTAGACAATTGGAATCTAGTAGTTGAAATAATTTCTACGAAACATATAGTTAACCTTTGATACTTTCTTTACTAAATGACATACAGACCAAAATTTTGGGTCGTGCAAAGTTACCCCACAAGGTCAAAGTAACCCCGGTTTACAGTATCTCTAATTACGGATGTAATGAAGGCAGTTTCTATTGTTTTCCGCCGTGTCGGTACTTATATATGATACTCATTTTATTGGGCCGTAGTTTAAAAACTGTTCAACAACTGTGGAACAGTCATGTACCTGCTCCTTAATATTTAATTATCGTTTGTTAGAGTCCTAGTTTTATCCGGCCACAACAAAAACAAAAAAAAATTTCTTGAGATTTTTGGAAATTTGTATTTTTCGAAGCGGTAAGGAAAGGGTTTAAAGCCTAAATTGTGTTTTTGAAATTGTTAAAATAATTGTTAGGATGTGCAATTTGCCTAAAAATGTTACGCACATAAACAATTAAATTCAAGAGAGTTAATAGTAATGATAATAATAACTTACATGGTTTTTTAACTTTCAAATTAATGTATTTCTTAAAAACTCTTCAAATAAAAAAACGAGAGTTAGCATAAAATCTGTTCTTTATCTCCAAATACAACCACTACTGCAGTGTAAAAAGTGACCATTCGGTAAACATGAGTAGTCGTTTGGTGTATTGAGTTAACCAGGTGGGTGAAGATGCGAGCGTAAAGTCAGTAAGGGAATGTTCATATCTATAGGCGTACACACGTGTAATGTCCATGTTGTAGATAAGCAGGCGGCTGAAGGTGGTTGTAATACGTCACGAGCTGAATGGAGTAAGGTAAGTAGGTTTGCTTAGTCACGTGATAAGATTTGTTTCGATCGTCGGGTTATATTTGTACACCTGGAGGCAATTCAGAGTTCTTAGATGGCAGGAATAAACAAAATGCATACGTATTTTACACATTTCTTAAATATCTTACTAAACTGTACGACCGCAGAATATTTTACCACGTTTTACTGTCTGTTTGGCTGTTCGATACAAATTTTGCAATCGATTTTAATCTTCTCGAGAAGATATAGACTTTATAAACTTTAAACTTAGCTCAGAACTGGATGACAATGTAATATCCGAGACAAAAATTGTTAAAACTAATTATTTAAATAAAAAAATTAAGTATAACACGTTAAACTAATTTCCCGATTAGCTACAGATTTGAAGCTTTAAACATAACTGAGCACTGGGTCCAATGTAATGTAAGAGGAAAGAAATTTGTGAAATAGTTATTTAAATTAAACGTTTTTAATATAACGTGCTTTTAAAACGCACTTCAAAGTATAAAATAATTTCTCGTAGCTCCATGCAGATTTATAACTCCAAACAGATTGCCCTGAAAATTTAGGTTGTGAATTTTTAATAGTTATGAAATTACTGGGGGAGGGAGGCATGTAAAAAAATAACAGTTAGGAATGTAGAGAGTTGCTGTCGTTGAGAAAACTCACGCAACAGTTCATATCATTTGTAGTGCAATAAAATTGTTAGAGACTTGCCTATGTGAATTATTCATGCACCGATTATCTATTGCATTTGTCCCACGTTTCTCGTTTTATCTCTTACAAGCATTTTCATAGCTGTTAAAAATTAACAATTAGGGTACAAATTTCCAGGACATTCTGTACGAGGTTATAAAATTTGTATGAAGCTAGGACAAATTGTTTTATACTTTACAGTCCGTTTTATACATGTGATGATTATATACATGTATACTTTAATTTAAACAATTATTACATTGTATTTTATTTACATTACGGTACATGTATGTTAGCGTCTTTCTTCTTTCTCTGATATTTTTAACACGATTCTGTCAGGTTCACTTGACTGTTTTTTTTTTATTACGTCTACTGTTTAGAATTTCCTGCCACAATTGGCCAGTTTCGTCTGCTAAGAGCCTCTTATGGGCCGTTCGGAATACAGTGAACACTGATTATTTAACCTTTGAAAAATATCACTAGCTATTACTACATATAATTTAACATTACCGATAGTCACTTTACTGCTTGTACGGTTGGCAACGAAATATCACAACATAGTTCCGTGTTTATTCGTATTTAAATACAACAATAGGCCTACTGAAACAAAATCAACCGACAGCGATATAATTGTATTTTATATAATTAATAAACTTCTTTTTTATCAAACTATGCAGGTACATATCGACTGAAAAATTTATCTTACACGCGCAAACATAAAGTGACGTGTCCCAGGAGGTTAGACTTTCCCCGTCGTTAGCCGTTACATGCGGAAAGATACGAATTGGCTGGAAATAGATATTTAGAAGGGCTTTTTCGAGTGCTCACTTTATTCCGAACTGCCTATACCTTGCTCTCTTGCAAGATATCCTGGAGTAGATCGAGAAGCCGGGATGCGTGTAAACTTCACTTTAACTACTGTTTGTACGCCTCAAGCTGACATTTGTACTGCCCACCACACACACGTGCATTATTATAACCATTTAAAGGTAACTAGTTCATGGCATGTATTTTATTTTTTAAGTTGCGATACAGAGCACGCCTGATGTATCAACGTTCTTAAAATTCCATAACGCGTGTTTTAAATTTTTAGAAACTTTTTTTTTTTTTTTACTTATCACCCTCAGGACAACTCCAAAAGGAAAGGATTCAACTTAATTAGGTTGTCTTCTTAGTAATAATATTAAGGAACTGTGTTCTAGTTATGGCGTCACTTATATTAAACCTAATTTGTATACTCCCGTGGATGTTGTAAAATAATTATAAAATAATAGTTCCACAAAAATGAAAAATTTCGTTACAAAACATAGTTTCAGTCTAAGCAATTACTGAAATAAAATCAGGAATATAAGTACCTAAAGTCATTAACTAAAGATTTCATTCTCATTGTCTGTCTCTCTCACTCTCTCTCATTGATTGAGATATGTCATAAGACACGTGTTGTGAAGCGGGCATTCTTAAAGTGTGCATTAACTCCTATAATCCTCATAAATATCTCATGAAAACAGCTGCAGCTATCAATGTTGTTTTCAGGATATGTAACTTCATGCATGTGACCACAGTGAACTACTCTACAGGCACCATGTGCAGTTTAACAATTTTTCTGTTTTTCAAGTACCAATATTACCTTAAGGGGGAAGTTTCCTTAAAATTGTGTTTTAGTTCAATTTCTCCATAGCATAAAGGCTACGTTAATTATTTAAAAATAAAGTCATGTATGAAATAGAGAACGTGTTGACAGTTATTCTATATTCGTATTTGCTTACACAGCTTAATTGTTTTGATCTGTGTAGTCGTAATTTGCTATAAACAAATCATTCACTGGTTTCAGTCTCACGTCAGTAAATATAGATGACAGTCAGCTTACGTAAGCTTGAAAAATTCTGTTAAGTAATGGTTTATGTCACAACTGGCTCTGAATTTCAAAGTTAAGACATTAAAATTAGTTACAAATAAGCAATCATAAAGTCAATAAATCTGGGAAACTACTTCCTTAAAAGGGGAGTTACCTTAAAATTGAGTTTTAAATTCAATTTCTACATAACATTAATCATAAGTCAATTATTTAAATATGACAGCTAAGTAGGAAATAGAGAATATATTAACAGTTATTTTAACATCAAATTTGTTTACGTATATTTACTTAGATTGTCTGTGTAATCATAATTGGAGATAAACTATTTATTTACTGATTCAGTCTGAGATTAGCAAATATAGATAACCGTTAGCTCATTTAAGCTTAAAAATTCAGTTCAGAAAAGTTTTATGTCAGTACTGGCTCTAAATTTTAAAATTAAGTTATAAGAAATGATACAAGTAAGCAAACGTGAACTCAATAAATCTAGGAAATTAGCTTCTCAAGTACACGAGAGATGCGAGGAAAGGGCGAAGACGCCCACAGACACGTGGTACAGAGGCCTCAGTTCGCCAAGACCGTTACGTTGGCAGCAGAGAGTCGCTGCATGGGCGGCTGTGGGGTGAAGGTCCGCATAATGCAGCTTCTTCCGGCCCGTCACCAGCTGGGCCTTCCTTTATCTCTCTATCAACCGCCCACTCTATTCTTTCACTTGCTTGCGCTGCCTACTTGCTAACATCCACTGTTTCTCTGCATTGTGACGTCCGCCGCCGCTTTCTGGCTGTATAGAACACCCCCGGGCCGCCTACTTCATGCCGCCTAGAACGCTCGTGATTGCCGTTGCGAGACAGCTTTATACTGCGAAGCGGGATTGATCCCTGTCAAAGCGGTTTTACGGTTTTTCTTATAAATCAGGGAATATACACATTGGTTTACTTTTTTCACGCTGACAAGACAAAGTATATTGTTTCATTCACTTTTTAGAATCCATATGGCATTGTTTCTGCTAATGTTGCAGCCTCTGTAGTCGGTCCCGTGAATGAAGCAATTTTTCCTTTTCAGCTGTTTCCCGTTGCAAAATAATGAATATATTATGGTTCCAGCAATTACAGAAAATCGATTAAGTTTTTTGATACATCGACTGGAAAACAATTTATCGAGAAGAAGCAGATAAATCCAAGGTGGTATGGATCAATACCCCTTTAATATATCATCCTAAATGTTCCGTTAAAACCGCCACATGTATTTTTTATAAAGCCAAAACATTTGACGAATATATTCCAAAAGGATACTTTAAAAACATTATAAAAAAAACCAAATACGAGTCAAGAAGGCCTTCAAAAGACACACGCGCATTCAGCCAGGAACAAAGTGTTAGTTACGGTTATGTGAGCTATTCAAGGTACGGTACACGATATTTACAGTGAATATCCACTATCGTATGTGCGGTGCGGCGGGACAAACCGAGCACACACGTACGCCATGTTGCCTACGCGCTAGGCTCTGTACCTCGACGCAAAGCTCAGTCAGAACAGTGGCCCAGTTGAAAAGGGAAACAACTAAAAATTTCCAGTTTTGAGTAAAATGCACATAGAATTATTTCTATTTCGCCGAAAAATTTGTTAATTGGCATATTCGGTTGGTGTTAATTTGAAGCAAAAGTACAGAGGCAACTGTTTAAGGTGTTTAAAACATTTATAGTGTGCCTTTTCTGAAATTATCGCACTTAAAATTAAAAGTAGCACATTTTTTAGAACTTTACTTAAGAGTTAGTGGACGGTAGCTTTCTCTTTGCGTTTGAGGCACGGAACAGGGAAGGCGATAAGACGAATATAACACGTCCGTCAGACACCTCATCGCCTCTAAGCGCGGAGAACTAAACTAGCGTGCAGTGTTTTCGTACAAACAGTTTTTCAATGGGACTTCAAGCAATGAATCTGTTGTTTTATTTGTGGAAAGTTTGTGGTAATGTCCAATGCAGGTTTCTATGGCTTAGTTTTACGATTACGATCGATATTTTCTCAGTTACTGCAACGTGAAAAAGCCATTTTTAGCACCTTTGAGGAGCTTGGCAATCACGTTTTTAAGAAGCGGATGCCAATTATTTAATCATTGGGACAGAGTTTTAAGTGTGTCTTATTTTCGTAGATAAACGCATATGAAGAATTTTTAATAGTTATACAAGAAAAAATACTTTACGTACCACCCTACAGCATGGCTCACGCGTCCGATCCACTAACTCTTGAAACAATGAATTTACGTGTTATTTTTCGTATTTTCAACTGGGTAGAGTGCACTTCTGCATGTATGTTGGTGAGCCAAACTCAAAAATGCAATTTTTAAGTTGTTTACCTTTTGAACCGACCTCTCGAGAAGTCTGCACCCGGGATGTGATACCCTTTCCTCAGATACCTTCCCCATACGATATTTATTTATTTTTAAACTTCCACAAATATCATACTTCTGCCTGTGCAGAAGAGTAGCAGTTTAGAAGGTATTAAAAAAGAGTATGTTTCTGTGCCGGACTGTACAAATACTACATTGAAATACTACTGAAAGTGGTAATGTTTGAGTAAAGTAAATTAATTACGTAATTTTATATAGAGAGACAGAGAACAGTGTTACAGTTTTATTCGCAAACCGAAACCTATAAACCCAACGGTTGGGTGCTGATAAGCTTATCAGCATTATCGGAAAAGATAAAAGTTCTTTACTGCATGTCAGCCAACACAGGAAAGTAAAGTCACTGTTTGAGCTACAAGAGTTTCTGGAAATGATAACAGCTACCTAAAAAGTAAACATTACTCACAAAAACTCATTAAACGCGACAGATGTGTAATTATTTTCTAGCGATATATTGTGTTTCAACTAATTAATTTTCATGTGCATGGACAGACGTTTGCATAAATAAAAATGACCCGCTGTTTTCTATTTCTCATTAGTTTCTGGATAATAAATGGAAATTAAGAAGAAGTCAGTAACGGATAGCTAATGACGCGACCTAATTATTGTAAGTTATTAAGTAACGATCATGTTAGACGTATTTCAGGAAGTTAGTCAGAACAAGAAAATGTGTGTTAGAGCCAACACCTTGGTGGTGTGGTTACAGTAACCGACCCAACAAATAGTAATGGAGCCGTAAGAACGAAACTCTTTGCGATGACTGTACTTGCGTTTTTTGAGAGAAAAACATGTGCGAGTCAGTCGCATTTCCTTGTGACAGATGCATTTAATCGTATCCGGGTTCTTTTACCTATCTGACCATGTTTCCAAGTTATTCCGTACGAACGTTGGGGTGGTTCCATACAACAGGCTTCCCTTCCTGTTCTTTGAGTGTTGGTTCCGTCTATAACGACCTTGGGCATAGTTATTTTGTGTTTTTGCGGGTGTCAAGCGGCTTGGCAACATTCGCTCGCAGTGACGTGTGTCCTAAATAATGACTTAGCTCGTCCTAGACCCTCACTGAAAAAGTCATTCAAAGCACTGTCCCAAAATTTCGTAGTATGAAAACTCAGTGTTGGCATATTTACAATAATGATGAATAGTAAATTTACCATAGTGCGTTTGATTTAAAAATTTTCACTATCATTTAGGATGTTCTATGTAGTATTTTATAATGGCTTCTAAGTTCCAGAATTACAATATCTCCACATGCGACTTGGTTAGCACGAAGCAATTTTTTTTATATACAACATGAAATTGTTGAACCTTCAAACACAACCTTTAAAGTTAAATGTTACATATCACGAGAATGTAAACGTGAGAGTCAGCTAGACATTTATTATTCTGCAAAGTGAACCGGCGGGTGGACATCACATCTCTTTTGTTGGCTCTTGTAATAGAAAATTATTTGTATCGTATATTTTATTATAGTGACAGCAGTATGACTGTTTCGCTAATAAGTTCGTACCCTGCTATAAATTCACTTTACGAGCTTGTTTTCAATAGGACCCTAGTTTTAAAATGACATTTAACCGTATTATTATCACATGCATACTGATAAGCAGGTGCGGGTATCTTCATAATACTTTCGTATATTATAATTATGTGCCTTGCACTGCTTCAAGCAGTAGTTTGATGGCATACTGGTAATCAAATGTCAAGTGTATATATGTGTGTGTCTTCCGCAGGGATCAACCGCAACGTCAAGTTCCACGACGTCTCTCCGAGATAGCAGACATCCCGAGGACACAAAGGACGAAGAGCGAGAGTCACTGCAGGTCCTGGTGAGCAGGATACAGCAGGAGTTCGGGGAGCATCCAGAGTCGTCCAGGCGAGGTCAGTACGGCGACCAGCAGGAGAAGGAGCCAGCAGGCACGACCACGTCTCGTGTCGAGAAGTCCTTGCAGGTGGACAAGGCGTTCGTCGTCGAGCCCAGGGTTCTCCCTACGCCAGCAACTGCCGATACAGCAGAGGAGGGCAACCCTGCGACAAACGAGGACGGAACCTCCGAGAAGGAAGTGCATGGTGGCGACGTAGTCACCGGCGAGCAAGAAGACGTTAGAGCAGTTGTTGACCATTCAGAAGACGCGCCAGATAATGATGCCGTCGTACACGAACCACAGGTAGCCGCCAAAGTGTTCGTGGAGACAACCAGCAGGACTATTTCAAGTAACGGCGAGGCAGTCGTAATAACGCCTGATGACGCCGAAACGTCAGCCCCAACCGAGCCTGAGAACAGAACGAATGCGAAAGACAAACCAGAAGACATCATAAAACCAGCAGAAAGCCAAGCTGAAACTAACAAGCAAGATGAAAACGCGCACAGCAACGACCAGAACGACGATAAATCTGACAAGGGCAGTTCGGTCACCAGTGAAGACACAAAAGTCTCCTCTTACGAATCATCGAGGAGCGAGTGTCAAGTAGAAACAGTTTCGGGACGTTATGAGAGTGGGGCTTTTGTCGTTTCGACTCCCGATACTGCCAGTGTATACGAGGACGCGGCGTCAGAAGAAGACCTCGAAGATACCGATAGCAAGACGACCGTAAATGGAAGACACAAACCAACCCCGCGAGAAGCAGTCGCTCTGGATTCTAGCAAAAGGACAGCTGATGTCAGTAACGAAGCACATGCTCAGGTAGAAAACGGTTCATTCCGTACTGGAACCTCACTTACAGTTTCTTCAGCGGATGCTAAATCCTCCGAAACAATCACAAGTCACAACTTTAAGCCGAAAGCACATGTCATTGTTTCTCCGAGAAGTATGACCCCAGAAAGTACCAGTGGTGGCAGCAGCACCACTGATGCTTCAGAAGGTCGAGTATCTACTGAGAGAACATTTAGTAACAGTCTGAAACACCAAACATCGTTTTCGGTAACTCCTAGTCATGGTCCATCAGCCAAGGTTACGCACAAGAATAATAAGGACGGAATGGAAACCACAGGTGGTAACAGATCGCCTGCAGCGCCAGACATCAAGGCACGCACTAACGGTGACATCCGAACACCTGTCACCGCGCCCAGAAGCAAGTCCTCCAATGGCATGTCTCAACAGACGTCCACGACTGAGGGGATGGAGTCTTCAGGTAGTTCCTCGGCAAGCACTCCTACACCACCACCGAGGAATAAACCGCAGCCAGTGCCCCGCATGAAGAGACTGAGGAAGTTGTTTTCCAATCAGTGATTACTGATGGACGTGACAAGCAGTGCCATACATAGTGAGCATAGCTGGCTGTGCATTTCAGTTACCCACTTGATTTATATTTAATTATTGTAGCCAATAATAAATTATTATTGTAAGTCCTGTAAATAGACGTATTGTGACATTCCAACTTGCGTAGATATTCCAGTCATTTTATGCAGTATTATCGAATGTACTTTTGAGTTCTACGTTTCTGATTTTCACAAATGACATGAATAAACTACATATACAACTAACTGAATAGTTTGGATTTTTGGCTGTTCGAACAGACATGAGATACAAGTACCCTGAAAATTAACCGAAAAATATTTCTTAACTGATTACACACGAAACGTTACATTTGTTTTTATGTAAGATATGTAAGGTAGGTGAAAGATAATGCAATTAGTAATACTGCTTATTTTGAAAGAACAAAATTCCCAATAAATGCTACTGAATTAACTCTTTCTGTGTTCCTAAAAAAACCTGGCGAAATTGTAAACACAGTGGAGAAACTTGTAAATTATATATAACGTATTTTTATGACTGAATCTTAATGTTCACTTCCGGGTCTAATCGACAAAACGGCCGGCCATTTGCAACGAGCTTAGAATGTATTGCAATATATTGAGGAAATATGTTTATTTATTAAACTATTCCACGTATGTGTTCATTGTGACAATGTACGAAAATAAATCACACTTAGAACAATTAATAAATGTCACTGTCAAACACACATACTTTTGACACTCTGTTTCGATTCAAAACCCTTCGAAATTGCTGTGAAAGATATTTTCAGAAGGCGTATCTCGAATTGTATGATTCAGATATATCAAACTCATTTTATAATAATGTATTGAATTTTGCAACAGGCTTTACACCTATGAATTCTCTACTTAAAGTTCTGCAGAAAAAATTTTTAGAGATAAACTTGAGATTCTCGTGCAGATATTTTCCTTTAAAATTGAACTAGGCTATAAGTTGCAGTACATAATGGTAACTATTTACCACAAGGATTCATTTCCCAAATTATTTCGGATGAATTTCCAAACATTACATATAACCACGCACATAAATTGTTATAATAACGCATGACTGACAACCACACCAACTACAGACAATCCACACACATGCGTTCATGATAGTTTTGAAGTGGTATCCGTTGGCACGAAGAGACACGGACAAATGCTGAACAAAATTCTTTGGCCATAGTTTGAAATTAAATCTCACTATCTAGATTTGTCAATGTTTCAGACTTGTCAGGTATGTTGGCATGCTATATATGTGTTCCATATCGATACTTTGTCATCTACTGTTGCACCTGGTTTGTGGAACTTGCCTGAAAAATAGTATGATCACAAGTGGCAAAGCGTGGTCACTTAGCAGTAACAAGCCTGCATGAATAAACCAATAAGAATTTGTTTCTATTTATTGAAGTTGTTTTTTTTTTTTTTTTTTTAATAAGTTCCTTGCCTCTTCCACGCTGCTGGACGAAGAATGTATAGGCAGTTAGCGATAAAGTGAGCACTTATTAAGACAATCTTGTTTAGAATAATAGTTTAAAAATATTATTTATTGTAACTGCAGATACTAACATTTGGTACTGTACGATACATACTCTCGGAGTGTTACATAGGTTGCTTTGTTTAAATTAAAGAGTGACAGAAAACTATAAATTATCTGGAAATAAAAAAGCAGCTAGGAGTTTAAAAGTGCTCATTTTATCCTGAACCATCTATACAACTCCATACAATGGTTCCACAGACAACTCAGAGATATGTATTTCACTGCTAAGTACTCTTCGCCATTGATGCTTTCGTTTAAGACCACGCTAGGTAGTTTTACACAGATTTTGAAAATATGATTTTTTAACCAACGTAATTTTCATATCGAAGAATCTCCTCATTGTTTTATAACAAATATATCATAATATGTTCCCTAATTTTTTGGTAGCAATAAACTTCATACAGTTATTTTTAGATTTTTGCACCAAAATTGTTACCGAAAACAAACCAAAATCTAACTGAGTAATTTTTGCAAACGGGCAGTGCTTTATTTTGCAAAACGCGTACATAGAATCGTGTATCGTATGACTGCTCATAGTTTTTAATGTGTTCAAAGCATTGCGTTTAAAATGTTTTCGGTTTTTTGCTCTAATATGAAAAAACACTACCTGGTATGGCTTTAATAAACGGTTATAGTGTATTTTATGTGCGTATGTCATGTACAGGCCCTTTCACTCACTCACCAAAGGATGTCCATCTATAGGCCTATTCACAATTGTGATGTCCTAAGTTGTGTCCTAGGACAAGAATGCGTTGATTGGCGCACGTGACCTTTGTCCGAAGTCATGTCTTAAGACAGAAGAATATTTCAACTATTTTCGCGAGCATTCGTAATTAGGCATAACATTGAAAACACTGAAATTAAGCATGGAAAAAGTAGAAGGTTTAAATCAATTAGAGGTGGACAAAACATTAATTATTCACGATTTCAGACCAGCTTCGGAGATAATAAATGTGAACGGCGAGAGCGAATGTAACAACTAAGTTCGGACACGTCCACTCACTGCCTCGGTTACGTCCATGGGCACGACCATATGTCGATAGGCCGTATTACTGACAGAATCGTATGCTGTTCTTCGACCTTTTTCAGTATCCGTCCAAACGGACGCATTCTCCTTGTATGTTTACTAACAATAGGTATGAGCACAGAACACTTACTCCTACGGGTATGAGCATAGAAACGGCAGAGTAAATAAAACTTACTATTTATTTATTTATTGTCTGTGGAATTAACTGAACTAACATAAACACAATTTTAACTTTTGTAAAGAAAAAAATTCAGTGGTGGCTCGGGTGGTTCATGTTACCTTATCTAAACGGAAATAAAACATTTCAGTCCATTACCGTAGAAGAGTGAAAAAACTGTAAGTTAAATTAATCGTTTCTTTTGTAATCAAGCATGTGGAATATAATCGCACATGTTTTCTCTTAATTTCGTTCCCATGGCCCTTGCTTTTAAACACACTGTCTTGTTAACAGTCTTTGTAGCTGATATAAAAGACGCTTATGAAAAGTCACGGGGGTAGAAGAGGTCAGTCAAAATTACCCCAGGTAAGTTTAGCCGTGTTCAAAATTTCAACTGATGGGCCCTTGGTCAACTACTAAAACTAATATTATATTTGAAAATAAATACAATTTATGTTAAGAATGCACTGCGGATGTAACATTTAGCAAAATATTTGTCATACAAAATACGTAGGCTTTTATACGATTCCCATCATTTTGAAACTTTAGATAGTATTGCAGGCAGTTATGAAATCCTGGTAATCGACCAAGCCTGGTCATGTGACTGGATAAACTGCTCTACTCCAGCGAGTGAATTTTCATAAGCGCCTATAGTTTACTGTAAAATGATTTCATTGTACCAGTAACACATTAACATGAGAAAATTACGGACCGCTATATAATTTACAAAGACATGAGGAGTGTCAGTTGAATAAAAACGTACAAACACATTCATTGCGTAATTTTGCCCTCTGTGAAATCATCTGTAGGTTTATCAATAGTACACCAATGAAGACCGACAAGAACCGTGCGATACTACATGACATTGAGTAATGGACTGAAGGGTTACACTCTGAGAATTAGTATAGTTTTAACTTAATGTTACAAGGTTTTCCACTGGCAAATCTGTTATTTTATCAGTAGATCAGTTAAATAGGTATATTGACAAGTATAAAGTGTGGAAACAATGCACTCGGGGTAGCAGATGAATAAGATATAGTTTATTTCACAATTTATTCAGTAAACTCTCTACTTTCCAATCTGCTATTTATAATTTAGAGTTGCATTCTTTAACCAAATTTTACACACGCAAAAGTTAGGTCCTAAGTATTCCATTCTCCAGGTGTTGTGTAATAAGAGTTTTAGTAATTTAAGTTTCGTTCCGTTGCTCTCCATTGAATCTCACTTCAGCCCTATTATAAACACGTTACTGTTACCATAGGTAGTCTAAACAAAGTAGAGTTCACCACCAGTTAACAACAATAAATATCGGGTATGTAATTTATCAAGTGTTCACCATGATGTAGTGATGAAGGTATCCGATGTCTTGTACTGAAAGAGTTGTAGATCCCATTCGCATCAAATGCACTTAATAATTAATTTCTGGTGAATACTTTTCTTGAACTTCATGACGAAAAAAGGTAAGTTACACTATATATAAAGTTGTAAAATTATATTTTAATTAATTAGGGAACGTCACTTGTTCAGTGCGTGAATTTATATCGTTAACGCAAACGTAGTTTTCGACAGATTCCCGATGGAGCAGTTTCAGCAAATAACATCAGTGGGGAAACATGGCTGTGAGTGTGTATACTCACTAATTGCATTTTGAAGTGCGATGTGACATGGTCACACATCTACATAGGGCTACAGGCCTACTGATATACTGCAACGATTTTTTTACCATGGGTGTTACCAGATGCAAGATTTAATAGATTAATTAAAGTATTTTTACACAATAGCAATGGCTACAACATAACACTGTTGCTCAATTAATCTTTTCCCCAAGAAGTGACTTGTTTGATGTCAAGTATTAATCAGCTATTGATGCTACTTCGATAGCGATCAACTACGAACACAACTTCATCCTATGGCTCGCCGATACTTGTAATGAAGTTATTGCGTTTCCTTACTAAATCATTGTTTTGTATGTGCTGCTGAGGAATAGGAAAACACCGCAAGATAATTTATAGAACTACAATTTTTTTAATTATACCGAATTCACGTGGCATAGAGGGTCCTCGTTATACTGTGGACATATAAACTGAGCAGGTTTTGTGGTCATGAACCATTGCGAGCAGTGTTGCCGGTTGCAGCACTCCACAGTATAAAAAAAAAAAGTTTTACTTGATATTAACAAACATATAACATACAGACAATTCCGGAAAGGAATGCAGTCGTATCCCGAAATATGACACGAAAACAAAAGAACGATAAAATAAAAGAAAATAAGAGGCATGAAATTTGGCGACAAAAATTGACGAAGACGATAAAATAACAAATGACCACAGATACGAATGACTGTAGAGACAGACGACTCAATATAGAAAAACCAGACGAAAAATAGCAGGCTTCCTGCAACGACAACATATGCTAGGTTTCAGGGACTGAGTTATGTTCACGTCTTCAAGCACATGTACAGTGCAGCTGATTGACTGTGACATCTGGAAAATCAATAGCCGCTCGCATTGACGTGTGTCCACAAAAACGGTTCAGTTTATGTACCTAACCCATTGCAGGAATCTTTCAAAGATCACACGTGGGCATACAGTACAGTCTGCTGCAGTTTGTTGGTACTGACAACAGTTTCAGTAAATTGAAGTGCTGAAATGACTTAATCACTTTCTTTTAAATGCCAAATAAATTATTTAATTACTGACAGCGTATTGCTCCAAGCTCTGTATTGGCACAGGTTGTGTTAGTCAATGTTAAGGTGACCGCCTGTGCAGACCGCCATGTTGTGTGCACAGCTTTGGCCGAGCGACGTGTTTTGGAAAGCTGGTTAACACGCGCGATGTCTGCTTGGTATTCAAAGAACATCATATGTGTGTCTTTCCATTTCACATCATTCTCGAGGCCGAAAATGACCAAAATTGATATTTTAGAGGGTCTTTTTAGGTATGAACATCTAGCTACAGAATCTTTTAAAGGTTATATGCGTGTACAATATATCTTTACCTTCAATATTATGTCACAAACGATAGTGTCACCACTAAATTTTTTCATAGAGGCGAGCTACCGGCGAGAAGACTGCACACCTGTTAGTGACTTGCGCGTTGAGGCGAGGTTGAGACGAGATACGTATGCTATGTCACCCTTATAGCTCCGCACTTCCAGGCCTCGAACGCGCAAAATATTCATTCAGGCGGCCACCTTTATGTTACAACTCTTTGCGTGCAACCTTTATTGTACGTGGTTATAACCGAAGGGGAGACTCTGCAAGTTTGGAAGAATTTACCACTGTTCAGTATTACTTTTGTTTTCAACTTAACAGTGATATTTTTTTAAACTGTTTTTCACTCTGCCAAGCAAGAGCAGCATCCATAATTTAATATAAACGTGTTTCATTAAAAGCATTAAAGGGTGAATTGTTCACCAACTAAAATAATAGTGCCCAGTTATCAAAACTGCCAAATTAACCAAGTCTCTCCGTACATTTCAGGAATTTCTTGGTAACGCATCATTCTGCGGCAGGAACTGCACTCAGAACTTCACAAGTGGGTTCAAAAGTTCTGGGATCAAGCAATATTAGTAAACATGCCATTGTCAGTCACAGTTCTTGTGTGCTTAATAATACTGTCTGAATCTGGAGTTCAACGCAACACTTCTTTGATCCTTGATTCTCGAATCAAATCTGTAAGTAGGTAAGCTGAATACATCAATTAACCACTCCACTTTTATATTTTCAGTTATAATTTGCACGGGAATGTAGGTACGAATTTCTCTTTCATGCAAGTAGCATGAGCAAGATTTTTTAAAATTTATATATATTTATATATATATATATATATATATATATATATATATATATATATATATATATATTTGTGTGTGTGTGTGTGTGTATGTGTGTGTGAATTCCACAGGACATTGCTTGCACCTGAGAACTACCGTTGAGAATTCATTTTTTCCAAATCAGTGAACTCTCTTAAGTATTCATACATTCACGTAATTCCTTAACCATCTTTGGTGAAGGTAGTAATCGTATAGCGATAAATACAAATATCATTTTGCTCTATACCTTTTGGCGGGTTTTATAGTGTTGTGAAGACACTTAACAGATTTAAAACATTTTTTTGATTATGATAAAATTAGCATTCTTCGGAACACTCTATTGAAACTTTATGTGAGCCGCTATCAGAAATTTTTAATATTTGAAAGTTGATAATTCATTCTTTAATTTAGTAGGATATATTGTTTTAGGTTCGCCATAATGGTATAAAACGTGACATGAATAAATAAAGATTTTTTGTCATATTATCAGAATTACAAGACCAATTGTAAGCAAATTTTATATTTTGGCAGTTGATCATTCCACATTTAATTTCATTCCTACAGTTCATATTTGTAATTTCGCCATTTTGAAAATAGCATTACACGAGTAAATGTGTTCTTATTTTAAGAACTACTAAACTGATTTCAGTCAAATTTTAAATATTTCATATTTTATCATCTAAACTCTGATGTTTAAAATATTTTAATAAAAAAGTCCGCCATTTCGGTAAAACAATATATATCGGCAATTATGCACTAAATAGATATTATTAATACGATGTCTGATTTAAACGTATTATTTAAAAGTAAGTATTTACGATAACGTTTACTTTCCCTGAATTCATCTTTGCACACATGATCTTCTTATATCTCTACGATTAGGTCACATGATCAGCATAGAAAGACCACCAGGATCGCCGCAGGTACATGCAACCATTGCATGCAACTTGCATTGCCCTCCTAAAAAATATAGGACATGCAGTGGCAGATTTATAAGGGGTGGCCATGTCCCCCTCCCCCCACTTTTAAGGTCAGATTTATTTTTTATTTTTTTATAATTCATTTTTTATTAACACTATTCGCTTTTTAAGTCATAATTTATTTTAAAATTTTCTTACTCATGTAATTAATTTTTTTGTGTGTAAACTCATTGAAAATCACCATATAGCATCTCTAAAATCGAAATTTTCCCGGAGGAAGACCCCTCGACCACCTGCTTTTGCCATCGTGTGTATGTATACACTTTTCAATACATAGTCCCCCCTTTTTTCCGCAATGATGGATCCGCCACTGGACATATGCTATATTTATTCACTACCTGCAGGATGTGCCTTTTGCAAGATCTTCGAAGAATTCAATACCTTGCTTGACATAAGCACCCCCCTTAGTAAACCTAAGGGGATCGAGCAAATTATGTTCCTCGCCTCTACTCCCGTCCCTTCTTTCTATTCCTACTGGCCCACATTTACATTTCAGAATAACATTAGTTTATTCTTTGTTTGTAGTAGCGGAAAGTGTAGACGATCATATCCAAGGTGTAAAATCACGCGACAAGTT
>PNEQ01107077.1:0-19894 GCA_003012365.1 Medauroidea extradentata | reverse complement strand
ATAGGGAGATTCTTAATTAACTGCAATGCTTCTCCCTTCAGACACCCAGTTAGGTACTGAAACTTTTCCACATCTGCTAGGGAATTATTGCTATGGATAGATGCCTGGTACAACTGTGAAAACATCTGCCATTCCTCCCATTGACCCGAAAAGATAGGTAAATTTATTTTGGGAAGCTTCACATTAAGAGTTGGGCCATCGCTAGATGGAGGGGGCTGCTCAACTACATGTCTGGCGAGAAATGCCGATACCAGGCGGCGAGTATCAGACAGCAAGGTGAAAAATTCATCGTGTCTGGTGGACAGAACACCTTCATCAAAGTCATCGGGAAGGGGTTGTAACAGTAAAAAATCATTACAAAGACAGTTGACAGCCGCCTCTAGGGCATCGAGTTGCAGACCTAAAGCATTCACATCATGAACAACTTCAAATGTAACCTCAGCACATGACGTTAGCGCCCGAATCTTATCGCTAATGCGCTTTAAGTTGGTTCCCTCAAGGTTAAATCTCACCAAAAAATCTTGAAATTCATACTGATTAATCAACGGGCAGACGTACACGAAACCAACAATCTAGGGTAGTCACACCAAGAAATAACAAGGCAGCTATGACACGTAGACAAAATGATAGAACAAAATAAAATTTAGGCTATCTTCCACAACATTAACGGTAAATAATGAACAATACACTTTTTCAGCAATTACCAACTTCCACGGCAGCCGATGTAACCTAACAACAAAACAGTTTAGGCCTACTCACCACGTGGCCGATACAACAGTAAAGAAAATATCCATCGCAGCACACACTGAATTCACAATCAAAAATCAGATTTAGTTGCGATTGACAGGGAATATTATCTTCGTAGACGGGATGTTCTGGTACCGAGTGGATTGGATTTTGTGATGGTAGCTTCTTTGCACACACGCGTAGCACACACGCTGCATACGCTAACACGAGAAAGAGAGAAAATGTTAATTCATCAGTCATCGGTCACTTAATATATATCCGGCACCGGAGGACCAAAATGTTCTGAATATAGCACATCCGAATTACCAACGACTACGATATGCGGGACACTCCACAACTGCTACCTACCCTCATGCCATCTTGAGTTCCACTGGTTTCTTGAGGGGTCCGGAACTACTTGCACAGGAATGTATCCCTGCGCGCCAGGTGCAGAAAATAGGTCCATTTACAATATGTACACAATACCGAACACACAGAATAACTCTCTATTTTTATTCTACAAATAACCATAATATTATACTAGTATTTTATTATTATTTTAAAAAAGGAAAAAATAGGGTAACTTTTAAACAATCTACCCTATTTAAATTTGTTTAACAAATTAAAGTCTGAACATAGCCTGAAGCAGTTATCCATGTGTAATTAATAATCAGGTCACGTAGGATTAATTATAAGGCCAGAACCTTTTGTTAGTTTAATTTAACAGTGTCCTTGAACTTTTGGTAGAAGTTGTAGATATTTTAAATATCACAATATTGTAGAATAATATTTTGTCAACGTTGGTTTAATTGCTTGTATTACGGAGTTTGAGAAATTTTCACGTTCACGCAATTTGAATATTGAAATATAAATGTTTGGAATTCCACTTGTTCACTTACGCGTCGTTGTGAAACGTTATGCTACATAGTAGACAACAATGTTCAGCAAGTTGTGCGTTCATACATTACAGATGACAGTTGTTAAATATGGGATTACATACAGTAACACAGGGAACAGCAACGTAAAACGTTTTAATAACTTTACACTTCATATAGGCTATGCTTGCACTACGTAATATATGTAAATAATCAAAACGTTAATCACTTGTCAGTCAGAACTGCCTAGTTAGGTATTACCTACAGAACAAGAAAATATGAGGAAATATTATCCTTGCGTCACGTTCTTCTGACAACGATGCTGTGACAACATTTATTTTACGTGATAAGTGGCTACTACGTGAGCTTTGATGGTAACAATCTACGTTAGGACCCATGGACGGAACCACGTGTGCAGTCGTTTCGCACGGGAGAATGACAACTGTTTCTGTCAAACGGGGTGAAAGTGGCCGTTTGCGACTACCTGGACCAACAACTCACAATATTATTCTGTAATCAGGATCAAGTTTACCGCTTGATGTTAGATATTTAGTGCCTGAAATACTTGTTCTATGGTTGTTTCTGAAGGTTTTTATTGTAAATAATCAGTACAGTGATGGCGTTACATGTTTTGTTCGTGCTTAACAGACGTGAAGTTAAGTCACAATGGATCAGCAGTGGACTGCCAAAGAGGGATAGAAGTATCCCGGTAAAACCCACTGGGTCACTCCAATGTTCGGCAATTGTTCTATATGTAAAGATGTAAGCGAATAAGTCAGATCATAACGTCACCGCGACTGCCAGTTAAATATTACCGTATTGTTACAATATACATTAGTTTCAGCTCGCAGTATGATAATGAGAATACGCGTGCATTGAATATTAACATTTTGATATAATATAGGTTACTGTTTTTGTCTGGTTATTAGAAAATTTGTGCAATTTCGTAACTTAATTACTGTGTTTTACAAATACTTTTTCTATCTTCAAGTTTGAATAATATAAATGGACATGTGTCACTTTTGCATTTACTAAATGGTTTGGGCGCCGCACAGGTTAAGCCAATATACAGAGCCTGGTCACTTGAGGAAGGTGTGAACGGGCGATGCTCCAATCCTACAACACAACCTGTGCCCAGCGTAGTCAGAGCGCACCGCTATTCGTTGTTCTGCAGGTTGCCTAGATGCCAGGCTCCCGCTTGCACACAGCCGATGATTGCCGAAGTGGACTTTGATTATTTCAGTGGCCCAATTTTTGTGTCCATGACTGTACATATTTGCTAATAACCAGCAGTTTTCACGCCAACGTTTTCCCATCATTCTACCAATGAATAAAAAATTTTACAAATCATTTTTTAAAACTTTTCTTTTGATCAAAAGGTAAATATATGCAATCTAATAAATGTGGTAATAGTATTTTTATAAAATGAATTATGTGGAAATTCAGTTGTATAATAACGTTGGCCCAACATACACATATCGGTTTACAGCCAACTGTTCACTTTCACACATTTCGCCAACACTTCACCAACAAATGAAAAATTACCAATAACTGTATTTTAACACTTCTCTTTTATTAAAAGTAGCATTATATTAATGTTATTTGATGTTATATCATTATTTTCATAAAATTTGCTATGTTGAATATTGGTTGTAAAATAATGTTGGGCCAACATGTACATATTTGCCAATAGCCAACAGTTGTCATACCTACATTTTTCCTTCATTCTACCAATGTATAAAAATTTTCTTTAAACAACTTTTCTGCCTAATTTTTTGTTTTTAATATAGTAAGTGTCTTTTATGACATGTAGCATCATACTTCTAATAAAATATATGATGTTGATTTTTAGTTGGCAAATAATGTTGGCCCAACGTTACTTTTATAGTATAATTCCAACACAACCTAATTTCAACGTTGCCAACCAAAAACCAATGGTTGGTTAATAGCATGGTTTCCAACGCAACGTATTTCCAACCTTTCCAACCAATTTCCAACCGTTGGCCCAACGTATGTTGCTACATAATAATAATAAACATTCTTGCAGACGGACAATTGCCTGGTGGCAAGTCAACATCCCCCGACTCACTTTCCCTCCAGACCCCTCCTAACCCACCCCTCTCTCTGAACACGTTCCACTCCCTCACCGACCTGACCACCATTGACTATCTACCCCTCTCTGTCCTCCTCCAAACTCTCTGAAGCTTCTCACTGTTGTTCCCTCTTCCTCTGTAATCACTTCTGGGTACCTAACCTTCCCCATACCCACTCTTCCTTCATCACCTTGAACCTAACAAGTCTCTCCACTCTTCGCCTTGACATCACCAATAATATAAATAATGGTAGTATCAGATTCTCTACTAAGTTGTGATTTTTCAATGGTAAGGTAGTTTGTGATCCTTCATAGGCTATTACTGTTTTTTTTTTTTTTAATATTTAATGTATCAGTTAAATTTTTAAATCAATTTCAGATATGAATTTTAGTAAACATTAACTTTAAACTTAAAACGATTACACTGGTGTGACATTGAGTAGGTCCTGATTCACATTCATAGCCTACCTAGGCCTACTAGTGTGTTCCAGTTCCCGAGTCAACAAACTTTTCAGGTTAAAGTTGTTGAGTTACTAAATTACAGTTGTGTAATTACTACCGTTGACATTCAGAGTGGGAAGAACAAAAAGTACTGTAGGACGTACAAACCAAAATTAACTGAAGCATGAATGCACACAAAAAAAACACGCACGTGCTACACACGAACATACTAAATAAACACTACTAATATGATGTTTACATAACACAACAATAAAAATACATCGTGCACACGCCTGAGAAACATAACGCACTGCAGAAAGCGATACCTAAGTAAATCTAATTCTAATTTATAATAGTACAATAAAACTAAAAGCACTTCATTCCATGTGGTACATTCCAAAATAACCACAGGTACCAACCGTCACCGACTGACTGATCGATTTGGGCATGAACAAAAAATTACCTTGAAACTTAGCTTGTGATATTTATAAACACAATTATAATAGGCAGGCTGAGTTGTGTTTTAGTTTTAAGGATTGAATATAATATGTTTCATTAAATTCAAAAGAGGCACATAAAACTATTTACTGGTTTGATTGTAATTTGTTTTGTTTGTTAAAAAATAAACATGGTGTATGGCATGTTATGTTTTGAGCGAATAAAATCTGGAATGGGGATAGTAAATAAAATAATTGCAATAAATGAACTTGCTGCATTCTGACAAGTTTGAAATATGTGTGATTGTATGTATGTATTTTTTGTGATTGTATGTATATAGGTCTACTATTTTACTGACTTATCCACTACCATTGTGTACTGTGCACATGTAAGGTGTAATTGGATGCAAAATAAATAAATAAAGTAAAAGTAGAAATGGTTTCCTGGAAAGATGCGGCAACAGAATGCGGAATATTTACGTTATAATGCGTGTGTTCATTAATAAAAAATATTTGTCATTTATTTTGTGTCAACAGCATGCGGTTGCAAATTTACATGTATTTAGGCAATGTGATGAATTAGTAACGAAGTTGAGGTTATGGTCGGTAAAGTATAAAGTAAGCGGGAGTGGAAGGAGGATCACACTGCTAGCAGTATTTAGGCAACCAGGACAGGGGGAACAGGCACTTGAGGTGGTCAGGGAGAGAGTCGATATGTTGAAGGATAGGCAGTTGGTTATTGTAGCAGGGGACCTAAATATGCCAGGGGTGCAGTGGACTGAAGGATTGGAAGGGGTGGGTGCTAGGATGCAGAAAATGGCATCACAGTTAGCTAACAGAGGGTTAGTACAGGCAGTGGAAACTCCTACGAGGTGGAATGACGAGAGTGTTGGTCCTTGCTAGATGTGATCCTAGTTAGGCCTGGGAGTCCTAGTTAGTACTGTAGTGTTAGATGGAATTAGTGACCATGACATTCGTGTTGTGGAAATAGGACTGGGAAAGAACAAGGCAGAGCAAACCAAACCAATGCTCAACATGGGATCTACGTAACGTATAAAAAATAAAATAAAAATAAATAAAAGAGGTGGTGGTTTGACAGTACAGGCATGGGGACAGGTTGGGAGCAGACAATTTTTTGAGGAGTAAGTTTGAGAAGTGGACTATGGAGGAAAGTGTAGAAGTGGAGGAAATGTTGGTGGAATTTGTCCCACAGAGAAGGATAAGGGCCATATTTGATCCACCATATTTGGGAGGAAGATTCAACGTTTGACAAGAAAATGTATGCATTTATTTATTGATGTCATCTGCAAATGAACTTCACAATACGATACTAAGTTTGAACATCAGTATGCAATTTACTGTAATTTATTGTAATTATTATTGTTTGTACTGTGGTATTCAATATTTGCCAGTAACGAGATGTCCAGTATGAATTATGTTTTGTGAATTGCTATGTCAGATCAGTCCTTAAATATACTGCATGTAATTTGTATTTTATGGGTATTCTATGTATTGATTTTGGTGATAAAATTTCCAGAAAAATTGGTGAAAGGAAAAAAAAAACAGGGAAAAATTTCTTTAAAATCATTGTGAAACTATACTAACCCTGTGGTAAATTTAGCCAATTAATGTATAGTAACTTTTATAAAGTAATTCAAATAAGGAGAAAAGCGGACGACTGGCCTATCTGATTCACTCTGAATATTTACTTACTAGCAAGGTGTGTGCATTTTATTTATTTATTTACATTCCGTTGAAGGCAAACATGAGAACATTACAGTTTTAAGATAAGAGGAACTACAGAAGCATCACATTACTGTAATTTAAGTAACTTGTATACTAGTAATCAGGAACACACAGACCATCGTACGTTGTAACAGAACACCTGGCAAACGGCAACCAGTGTCAAATTCCACATGTCAATTATGTGTCTGGAAAAAAAAGTTACGAATAATAGAGTTGATAAAACATAAAACTACAACAAAGTACACCACTTAGTCAGTTGATAAAGGCAGCAAGATAATTATTAACTAATTATCTTATTTTTGGTGTAATCGAAACTGTTATCCTGACAGAGATTGTAAGTTATGTATGAGTATGTGTTTGACAACTATTTCTGGTTAATTCATGCGCATGTTGTTTATTTTACTGTATCAACTTTATTGTTGCTCTTTTTGAAACTTTGTGTTACATTTACTAATCATTTTATTTTCGTGGTACTGGTAGGGTACAATGTGTATTGGCAAATAGGCCCGAATGTAAATAAGTTTAACATGCACATTTGTAATTCAGAAATTGTAAAATTATTTTTATTGCATTTTTCCTTAAATTTTTTTATATTGTTCACCTTTATGAAAAAATCCAAGTTTTCCCATTTTCACAAAGGAAGAAAAAAAATAATTTTTCCCAATTTTATTTCCAATTTTAAAATTTTTTTCCGAAGCTTTAGAACCCTAGTATTGATCTATTGTATATATTTGACGAGTTCCGTATCCTATGAGTAATGCTCTATTTGGTGTCAAACTGAATGTATTTTAATAAATAATAAATAAACTGGAAAAGTGGTTGTATAACGGGAGCAAGGGAACATTTTAAGCAGATAGAAAGTAAAATGAAGGTGGCAGAAAACTGTAAGTTCTTCTTCACATGTACCAGTCTTGGGAGTTACCAACTGCCCAGTACAGTTCGAAGTAAAGGAGGATTGGAACAAAGAAACTAACTGTGTCACTGGGTTGCGTAAGTTTAACATTTGTGAGCGGGAAATAAAAGCTGTATTAAAGGTGTTGAAAAACAATAAGGCAGCCAGACCAGATGCATTGGGAATGGAGCACATAAGTTTTGTGGGGTAGAGCTGGCTAGATATCTGATGGAGTTGTTTAGGAGATCATTAAAGCAGGAAAAGTTGCCGCTGGAATGGAAAGAGGCATCAGTTGTTTTGATATACAAGCAAGGGGAGGATAAAGGCAGGCCTGGCAGTTACAGGCTTGTGAGTCTCACATCGAGTACAGGGAAGGTAATGGAGAGATTGGTTGTGCATTTCATGGTGAACATTTTGAACAAGAAGAATTGGCTTCAGGAGTACCAACGCGGTTTTAGAAAGGGTTATTCATGCGAGATTCAGTTAGCAGGTTTTTATGCACAGAAAGATTTCCTGAGCCTCGGCTCGTTGTGGGAACAGTATTTACAACACTTGTTCACCGGTCATATGTACCTACACATGGGGTTATGCATAGTAGGAAATTGCGTGATTAGATAATATAGTGTAGGCAGACGATGAGGGGAAGCAGGTAGATGCCTGCTTCATAGACTTTGAAAAAACATTTGACAAGGTGTCTCAAGGGAAGTTGATGGACAAGTTAGATCATCTGCTAGAGGACAAGTCGTTGGTGAAATGGATTGGGGACTTCCTAAGGGGACGTAGGCAGAGAGTGATAGTGGGGGAGGCAATGTCAGAGATGGGAGAGGTTACATCAGAAGTGCCGCAGGGAAGTACCTGTGTTAGGCCCTCTATTATTCACCATAATAGTAAATGACAGGAAAAATAGGATTGTTTACGGATGATTGCATGCTGTACACAGAAGTAGGCAGTGGAAACAACTTGCAGTGAGATATTGATAGGTAGGCTGTGGTCTTCGACTGAGGACAGAATGAAAATTAATGTGCGCAAGACTAAGTTGGTGAGGTTTAACTAGGAAGAGAGTGATGAGTGAAGAGGTGTACGGATGGAATGGGCAGGAAATACAGAAAGCCACAGAATGTAGGTACCTAGGTGTTGTGTTACAGGCCGATCTGAGGTGGACCGAACAGGTGAAGAGAGTAGTTAAAAAGGAAAAGGGGAAGAAGGGCTTTGGGCCTACTGGGAAAGGTGTTGAAGGAAGTTAGTGGTGAAATGAAGGTGAAGGCATATTGCACAATTGTTTGGCCAATGTTAGAATATGCAGCATCAGAGTGGGATCTGTGTGTGCGGGCAGCGAGATAGGTAATGAATAAATGGAAATGGCAGAGATACGATGGTGATGAGGAAAGGAACTTTAGACCTACAGTGATGATGAAGGAAATGGGATGGAAACTACTGAAGGATAGGAGGAGAATAGAAAGGTTGGTTAGGATATACAAGGTGATGAATGGAGGAGGGGGGGAGTTTGCTTTGCGGGCTAACTACGGGATCATTCAAGGGGAGAGGGACCAACAGTGAAACGATTTAGAGAGTGTGGAGGAGAACGGAGAGGGGTAGACAGTGTGTCCTTGTTAGGGCGGTAAGGAATGTTCTGCAGGATGAATTGATGATAGTGAGAGTAGTTGGGTGGTTTACGATGGGGCTAGATGGCTAGTATTGAAAGGATGGAGAAGAGTCGGCTCGCCACTAGGCGGTAGACCAGTTGCGATGATAAACTTCTTCTTATTCTTATCATCTAAGGACTATGGGAAAACTTTAGGTATTTTTAGCTGATGGTTCGTTAAAACCTTGTAAAAATACTCATCCTGTGAAAGTTGGTCGCACTCATGAAAGTTTTGTTAGGTCGGTAGCACTAGTATATTGGCATGATAGTGATCGAGGTGAAATAGTGCTGTATGCAAATTCGTGACGTATGGTGTTGATTATAATTTAGTGTTTGGTAGGTTTAACTCTAACGCATTGGGTTTAGTGTTAATACATGTTAGTTTTAGATTGTGTAAGTGAATGAAAATATGTGCAATGTCCAATATTGGAATAAGGTTTATGAAATAGAATGGATAATGGTGGTGTAAGGTACGTTAAGATCAAGTTAAATTGAGTGCTGTTTTTCCTTAATTCAGTGTTATGTAGATTCTGTCAATGTGAATGTGGTAATGAGTAGTATCAGTCGAGTTGTGATGCTGATGTAAATGTACAATGACACATTTACGTAAATCACATAAAAATTATAGGCCTATATATAATTTCTTGTAGAATAAATCCCAGGGGCTCTGATTTACTGCCTAATCCTTCAGTTAGCAGACAGGCACCGTAAATACATTTTCTAATTTTGTAATAATTTATTGGCATTGTGTGGTTAAATAAATCTGAATAGTTATATTTTTAGAATTTATTATTTGAAACTGGTTTGACAACATAAAAATTAGCAGGTGGGTTTAATTTCATAATTGGATATCAGTAAATTGGTATAATGAAACCCTTTTGCTCTTTCTTTCGTTGTGACATCAAAAATGGTTAAATTGTAGTACTAGAAGAGTTTTCAGATGAAGTACATTTGAAAATTTATAATTTCAAAATGGTAAGTTATTGTTAAACGAAAAAGAGTGGATGAATTGATTTTATTATTCAATACCAATGTGCTGGTATTGAATAGTAAAGTTAAATCCATCTTCACTCTTTTACTTTCAGATACAAAAAAATAGTATAGTATTGTGAAAAAATGTGGCTGGGTTTTATTTAATTTATTTTTTACTAGATGTGCAGACACAATAGTCAAACTAAAACTTTAGCATGTGGAAAAATGTAAAAATTTTCAATAAATAAAAACATTGACAAAGGGTTATCATGCCTCTACAACAGTCACATGCATACAACACAATTTTATTATGCAAGAAAAATGTTGTAAAAACACTTAAAAGAATTACCAAGCAACTGCAGATGTAACATCACAATACAAAGATTTACTTTGCTGGAATTTTTTTTCCAACTACAAAAGGATGACCGTGCCTCTACAAAAGTAACGTGCATAGCCTACAGTAAAAATTTTTTCTAAATAAACATTATGCTACAATATTTTCAAGGAAAATATTAGCCCTCTAGTAAAGAAGAAAATAAAATTTTAATAATCATAGAAAAATTTTATTAACATATAATTGCATCATGTTAAAACTATACACGAATATGACTATGCTGAAAGCTGAGCAGTCAAGGGCATATATAACCACTAGTTATAAGGTTATCTTAGTGAACATACCCTGAAGTAAAGGTTTTTTTTGTTTGGTAGGAAGCTCCAAGTAACCACTAATATTTGGAACAATATTATATATATCAATGATATGCATAGTGTATGCTCTAAGGCCACCATCAACATGTTTTCTGGTGATACAATGCTGTATGTTAATGATTATGATGTAAATAAGTGTGCAGTGATTATACAGGTTAATTATAAAGTCCGTGAAACATTATATTAAATCTGTACAGTGAAATGGCTAAGAATAACGTAACAAATTATGCACTACTTGAAAGAAAAACTCTCAAAGTTTTTTTAGCACCAAAACGCTCCACCTAAATACCACAATTTGGTATGAGATTATCTGAATGAGACGCTGCTACATCGCTGGATAGGCCGTGGAGTGGCCGCTGACCAAGTTCTCCTCCCTGGCCACCACGATCGCCGGACCTGACGCCTTGCAATTTTTTATTGTGGGACAGTGTTAATGTTTCACCTCTACCACAGAACCTTGAAAACTTGCGACATCACATCGTAGCAGCTGCTCTTACCATCACTCCTGATATGCTGGGTCGGGTATGGGCAGAATTGGACTATCGATTTGATGTGTGCCGTGTGACGAAAGGTGGACACATAGAACATTTGTAACTATTGTAAAAAAAAACTTTCAGAGTTTTTCTTTCACGTAGTATGTAATTTGTTACTTTATTCTCAGCTATTTTGCTGTACTGATTTAATGAAATGTTTTACTGACTTTACAATGGAAAAATTAAGTGCATATCTGAAAGAAAATAAACTAAAACTTAATTCTTTGAAAACTAAGATTACGTTATTTGGTAACAAAAAATTGGACATTCCCGTAATGATTGAGGAAGTAGTGATAGAGCCTGTAGACAGCATTAAATACTTAGGGGTAGTTTTAGATAGTAAATTAAATTTTAAGAAACACTTTGATTATATAGCTGAAGAAAAAATAGGATACCTGAGAAGAGTCAGTAAATTTTTATCTAGAGAAACTGTCTTCTGACTATGTATAACTGTATCATATTACCACATTATGTATATTGTTCAAGTGTTTTCTATTTATGTTTAAAGACAGATCTAGAAAGGTTACCACAGCTGCAAAACAGGGCAATGAGGGTAGTAACAGGAAGAGACAGATGCAGAAAGATAACGATAATGCTAGAGAGTTTGCATTGGCTAAATGTCAATTACACGTGTCAATATTATGTGTTAATAATCATACATCTAATCATTACTGATAGGTCTCCAGCATACATGAGTAAATTAATTTAAAAAATTAACAGTTGTCATGCATATACGACTAGGCAAATATATCATTTTCACATACAAAGAGCAAATAAGGCAGCAACATTGAACTCTATATTTGGTAAAGGGATTAGGCAGTATAATAGCTTACCAAATAAAATAAAAAACTTAAAATAAAGTACCTCAATTCAAAAGACTGTTAAAACAATTTTTGTATTAAAAAATGTTGTCAGACATGTAAATTGTATGGAGATTACTGTAATTAGTCCATGGACTATCTAATAAATAAATAAAACATTATCTTAGAGTGTTTACGCCAATGTTAGGGGTTTATAGATCGTTAGGATGCTCTAAGTAACCCACTACTGTTTGGAACATTATCTTAGTGTGTTTACATCAATATACGGGATTTTTAGTTTGGTGGTATGCTCTAAGTAACCTCTAATAATTTGAACATTATCGACACCAAAAAAGCCATAGCTGGAGCAGAGGTTGATCCACATGAGAAGCCAGTTGATGCACATGCAGCACTTCATAACTCCAACTTTGAATCCTGCTATACAACCAGAGGGTGAGGACCCTACGACAGTTGAATAACAAAAACAAAGCAGAATTAAGACGCTGGGAACTGGCACATCAATACATCACAAAATCCAGACAGCCAACTGGCCTTAACCTCAAATAAACAACCCTCGATTCAAACTTACCGCCGCACCTTAGTTCGGCCTCTGGCCGCTAGGTGTACTGATTACCAACCACCGCTGGACAATAGACTTCAGTGTGCCTCCACTCACCTGATGAAGCAGATGTAGTCTGTGAAACGTTGTGATCGCGCGTCCGCGGAGAAATGTGTTCGTCCTATGTGTGCATATTATCAATGTCCTCCTACAACCTGTCCCATCCACCTTCATATTCATATCAAAAGCAATCATCAGTAAACAATGGCAAGCATCAGTACAGTAAGTAAACAATGTTATTTTACCATCCACTCCTAAACCCATGCTGTTTGCCATTACTACAAACAACATAGGGTCCAGCAACTTCCCCGTGGCACCCTAGATGCAACCTATCCCTCTTGTGATAGGAAATCCTCCACTTTTACCCCATCTCTGCCCCTTGAGAAAGTCTACAATCCATCTCACTACATCTTTATCTACCAGCAATTTATCGATAGCCACTAGACACTGTGTGGTACCTTATTGAATGTTTTTTCAAGGCCAATTAAGCAGGCATCCACCGGTTTTTGCTTTAGTAAAAGTTTAGGCCTACAATATTTATTAAAGTAAGCAAAATATAGAAATAAATATCAATAGACAATATAGCATGAAAACTTCATTACAGCAAAACATTAGGCCTATAATATTATAAAATTTTTAATTACCTGGAAGCTCCTTATTGCATAAAATCTCAGGCAAATGAACAACTGCATTAGAGGAGGAATCGGAAGCCCACGTTTGTTGTAGGTACTTCACTTGTCCATTTTCAATTCTAAGGAGAATAACATCACGAACAGTCTCCTTTGAAATCCGATAACTGCGTTTGAATTCTGAATCAGTGTAAAGTTCAAAAGGATCGTGAGCATCACGAATTTAAATCTTCCTCTTCCTGTGGTTTATATCTTCATCGTCGACCATATTAACATCAAATGCGTCTTCAATTACATCCATCGTTATGATAAAAAAAACACTGGGCGCAAAGAAACACAAAAGTAACACAGTTCCCTTAAGCCGTCTGTGTGAATATTCCTTCGTTCGCGCACACCTCTTTCAACAGACAAAAGTAATGGACGACATTTTCATTAACAAAAGCATCATCCCAAGCAACAAGTCACCTCTACAGACGACTTGGAAATTACGATCTTATTTGCAGTCTTAAGCAAGCACTTTTTAACTATGAAATGCGAATTTAAATCGCAATCTTAAGCAGTATCTATGCAACATAACTATGGCGCTGGAAAATAAGATGGCCTTCGTCAAGGCCGTCTTGTTTTCGCTTGTATTTTCATGTTCCCAAATACAATAAATAGGAATACCCAACGAGATATATAGTAAACATAAAGGGGCGGAAACGCTTTCTGGCTGAAGCCCAATTGAACTTGTGTCGGCCATGTTTTCCATCGTCAAAACAAAGGGCTGTGGCAGTGTGTTGGTTAGGAATAATTACGTTTATGTGCCGATATTAACAGAAAAACAAAGCTTACGATGCATTGTGTATGTCTATGTGGCATGTAAAGCATCTAAATACCTCTGTCTATCGTTTAATAATTTACGAACAAGAATAAATCGTAAATACAGGATGAAAACAATTGACGAAAATGTGCAGGTAGCGAGTAACTGGCTCACAATCCAAATATATAAATTTTAAAAACGTTAAAGTAAACATATGCCGACATAAAATATACATATTACGCATTTCAGTTCTGTGTAATTATTGTTACCTCAGTTTTGTGTATAGTACACTGTGTAAGACTTTGTAAGTTAAGGTTATGTTTATAGGACTACTGGTAAATGTAAATTGTAAAATGTCTGAACATATGCATATAAGCCTACATTTATACATACAAATTAAAAATAAATACTATGATACATTCTTATTACTACAAGAACCATGCATATAACATGTCAACTACATCAACAGTAAACAAGTATGCCACCCACCCTAACCCTATTCAAGAGCCTCGACCTTATACAAATAAATAGATATTCGCAATTGGTATGTCGCCATGTAGCGAAATCAATTCTTGCCTGCCTCTCTAGGCTACCATTCCCAAACGCCTCCTGAACCTTCGAACTCCTAACAGTTACCATATCATTCTGTAAAATATTCATCTCACCGACCTCACAATCGTAGACTGTCTAATCAATTCGTTCTCTTCCACTCCACTTGAAACTTCTCACTGGTGTTTACTCTCCCCCATACCATCCCTTTAGCTAGGTGGCAATTTAACCCTCACCAACCTCCCTCTCTAGTCACAAGTATGAACATCCTGACCAGACTTTCATTTCTTCTTTTGTATTTTAGTGTACTCCATCCCATTTCCTTCAACATTACAGATGGCCTTTATATCTCTTCATCCTCCCCAACGTACCATTGCTTTCTTCACCTACTATTCACCCATCCCGTTACCCTCGTTGCACCTTTTTTCGTTCCCGCACCTCAAGTTCCATAAGTGTATCCTTCTCTTTGGCAACATATTCCAGCCTATACCATACCGTACTATCCAGAAGTATGAATTTTTTTCTCTTCCCAGTAATGAATATCTTCACTATTCATTAAATTTTATGTTTTGTTGATATTTGATTTGTGTTGATTGTAAACCAAAAAGTTCGGTACCTACCTTTTATCCTGTCTCATTGCAGCTACCCATAACATAACAGTACAATTTATCTAAACTGCATAAACAAAGCCTATAGTAGTTGTAGTATGCTTTTATTTTATTGCTGTAATGTATGCAGCCAAACACTGAGATAGGCATCAGAATATGTTGTGGACTGCAGCAATTTAATACGTATTTCATGTTGGCGAGGATACGAATGTTCTCTAGTGATACATTAATCAGGTGTAGTTGTAAAGGACTCGACAAACAAATACCACAACGATCAATATCCCAAAATATTTCTCACGATTCTCGTATAACCTACAATACAACATGCATCAGCTGACAATGTTTTGACTATCGATAAAATAGCCGACCAATTTCAAATAGGCTTTACCTGAAAGCCTTGGAAATAGCTGCTTCCGCCCCTCTATGTTTACTATATATCTCGTTGGGAATACCGGACACTCGGTAGCCATAATGGAAACAACCGCGTTCTGTGCTCCTGTCGGAGAGTGTTGTAAAACTTCGCCTTTGGCCGATTTGTTTACATGGTAAAGACGGCAATTAGTTTGTGGAAAATATTAATTACTCTGATTGAGATGGATCTGCAACATTATCCGGCGTACAGCACACGTGAAAGGTTTTGTACTGTGTATGGATGCAGTAGTTAGAGAGTTCAGAAGGATGCCAAGTCATTTTTTTCTTTTCCGAAGTCTGACATGTAAGAACATTGAGTTTGATTGTTGTTTCTCCTATAAATTTCGATGTTGAAAGTAGATTATCAGGATAAATTTAACACCAACTATACGCAGTAGCCTTTTTGTTAAATTCTGAGGCGTAAATCTGTACTAACTGTACATTTTTGGGTGTAATTATAACAAGTCCTGTCACTAGCTTTCTGGGCTTTGTAACCTACGATTGAGTGCACATTTATGACAGCTTGCAAATGTCATTTCAGAAAATATATCCTATATTATTTCTTTAAAACTATGTGCTGACTTGCTACAAGGGCTATTAAAGTTTAAAGAATTCTGACAATCGCAGAAATCCTTGGAGACAAACAACTAACCAAAAAGGAACTCGCAAACTGAACTGTCAAAAATCTGCACTCGTTCCTGGGTTATCTATGTGTGGTAATTTAATTTGTTTTGCTAAGTGCTGATATTTTCATTAAGTTATAAACAATAATCTGTACTTGTTTTAAGCTATAAAGAGTGGGTGTACAAAAGAAAAAGAGCTGACCTAGATAAAAGTGTCAAACCTAGAGGTCCATCTAGCATGTCTCAAACATTTGAAGGTGTGTGAATTCCATTTCAAGGATGATGACTTAAGAAATCCAAGAAATAAATCCCAAGGGTAAGTGTTTTGTTTACAGTTAGTCCTACATGTATGCCTGTAATGGATTACTACTTAATAATAATTATTATTTGCCTTCCTATTGGACAAGCATTCAAACGCCTCTACAACATCCTCTCCAAAGCCTTCCTCAACTGTCCCACACCCCCGACGACACCACCTCCTCCCGCAACAAATTTCACTCGTTGACCATTCTAACCAGCATCGACTATGCGCCCCGTTTTCCACAATACCCGGGGGCCGATTAAATATCACCACTTGCGTTTTGCACCGACACAGCGCAATGCAAGGAAATCTGCTCCGCACCTGCACCTCGCGTCGTAGTTGGAATTAAATATACTCGCAAACGCAAGACGTAATGGGCGGAGCCTATTTTGGCTCGGCGCAACTGCCTCCCCTCTCCAACTTACACAAGCCAATCAGAAAATTTCTAACACCGTTCTCACTGCCACTTGAACGGCAAAATCTGTCTGCACAACCGCAAGCTTACATGCAGATATAGCTTCAATGTAGCAGTGAACATTTCTCGCGCTAAAAGTAATGTTTTGGTTAAATTTTTCGTAACCTCAAATTTTGTAGCCGTCTCGTGATTAAACAAGGATGTAAGACGTATAGGTTCATATCAAATTATGAAGGAAAATTGTTACAAAGTTTTCATTACAAGTGTACATGTCGTAGTTGTGTTTTAAAGTGTGAAAGTAAATTTCCATTATGTCGTGGTTCTTTCAGTGTAGTGGATGCGTGTGTTAATGTTTGTGTTCGTAAATAATTAAGTGGTTTATTTATGGAGAGCAGCATTTTTGTAACACAATTGGAACACGTCAGAGTGGTTTTCGTCTGTAACCAGCTTTTACATACTTTATGTTGCTAACGGAAAATAAAGTGCCTAAAGTGATTGACGTGCGACACAATTAGAGCAAAAACTATGTATACATTTTATATTTGTACTGATATAATTTGAGTGGTCTAGTTTAGAAATTCACGTAAGTTATGGGCTATACATGTGACATTCTTTAAGTGAGTCGTAAATCGTGATGCGTTGATTATTTCTAAATATTTCATTGCTACTGTGTAGTGAATACGAGTGGCGTTCGTACAACTATACTGCAATAAATCTTATTAGGTCTAGATTATTGTAAGTTCAATGTTCACCAAGATAGGGTGTGATATGTGTAGACAGCAAGTCTCACGAAAGACTTAAAACTAAAATGATAGCCCTCCCGTTTTATGAAATAAAGAGAATCCCAACAGAATCACTCTTAAATATTAAGCACGTATGTGGAAACAAGTCGGCAAGAAATATGTGATGTTGAAACACCCCATCCAAGCAAGGAAAACAGAGAGGTACTGTCACTGTTCTAAGCAATTAGCCAAACAGGTACTTGCAAAACATATTCACTATTTATTTACATTATCATTTGCATAAAAGTTTTAAGCTAAGTTTTTAAAGGTACAAATAACCTCGTCCCAAACGCAACTCTATTTTCTCGTCGTGTGCCACAGAAAAATACCCTCAAAATATATTCCGGGGAAAGGATAATAAATCGTTGCCCATTTTTAATTGCTTGTTTAGAAAAAACATTTCAGATTCGTACTTCTACTGTACTTTATAACTATTAAAAGCTGAAATGTGTACACGAAAACGTAAATAATTAAAGTTCATAGAATACTGGATACAGATAAAGATATCGAACTTTTATGTTAATTCACTTTCACACACCCGAAAATTGTCCAATGTGCATGCGCGAAGGGCGCAGATATACTTGCGTCGAGCCATTTGCTAGTCGCAGATTTTCAGGCACTTTCCGCCATCACGTGACCACTTGCACCTGCGTATTTGTATATTTAATACCAAAGCAATTCAGCGCAGGTGCAAATTTTGCACTGCACCTCTCAAAAGCGATATTTAATCACCCCCCCCCCCCCCCCCCCCGCTGTATCTTTTTACTGTTGTTGCCTCTACCTTTATATTCACCTTTTCTATATTTTCATCTAGTGAACTCCATCTTTTATCATCCCGCTATCTTATACATACTAACCAGCCTTTTCAACCTTCTCCTATCCTTCATTGTGTTCCATCCCATATCCTTCATCATCACTGATGGCCTAAAATTACTTTCATCCTCTCCGTTCTGTTCTTGCATTCTCCACTTATCCTTCATCCATCTTGCTGCCCTTCTTTGCACCTTATCCAGTTCCTTCACCTCCACTTCAACATGGGGGTCCCACTCAGCTGCAGCGTACTCAAAAACAGGCCATACCATGATTATATAGGCCTTCTCCTTTACCTCCGAGCTGATTCACCTTAATATCCTACCCATCGTTCCTAGCACTTTCCTACCCTTTGTGACCACTCTCTGAACTTGGCTTTTCCACCCAATATTTTAATGCAGAACTATTCCTAGGTACTGATACTCGGATGTCTCACATGTTTCCTGCACTGCTAACTATAATAACATTTAAACCAAAAGTTTAGTTTAGTATGGTTTTGTGTGTTAATTTGCAGTGCACAAAACATGGCACACAACATTTTCTCATTTTTTGTGCATGTCCTGGTCTTCCCTATGTAGTGTAACGGGCATATAACCTTTAAATGTAAATAACATATGTATTGTAAATACTGCAAATTAGGTTAGAATAGTCGTAGAAAGCCATTGAAATTGGATTGTGTTTAGGATAGTTTGTTTTATGTGTCTCAATTGCAAAATTTTGTTTAAAACAATTTATTTTTGTAATTTATTTTTGAGTACTGGCAAGAGGCGCAGTATGACCGGAGGATTGCGGCATTGTGTCACAGCAGATCAACAGTTAACACAGCAGGGGAGGGAAAGTTGATAAATCATGGGGTGAAAGCGAGCGAACAGCCTTGAGCCGACGAGGGACACGTGGCGAGGATGCTGAAAACTAGTGCACCTAGAGGTGTGGTTACACCCAACCCCCTGCTGTGCGATTTAATATTAACTTTATAATTAGTCACCATAATTTTATAAAATTGTGTAAATAATTTCAAAAGGATATCAATGTTAATGTGTGTGAGTTTTAAAAAGACTCAATAAATTGATACAGAAGAATGGCAGGGTTTGTTGTCTCGTCGTCACCCACGAGAGACGCGATTGGCTGAAAGTTTAAATGGGGGCGGTCCTAGTAGAGTTTCGCCATGTAGGCGCGAAGGGAACGATATGGGGACTCCTGCGACAGCCTCCACGAAGGGTGTACATGTCGCGCGGGGAGCTACCGCGGCCGATTATGGTAAACCACACATATATATGTATATATATATACACATATATAGGGACTTCACGGCGACCTACACGAAGTATGAGCGTGTCGCGGGGAGCCATCACAGTCGATTGTGGTAAACCATGTATATATATATAGGGAACTTCGACGGCGATCTCCAAGAAGTGTGGACATGTCGCGGGGAGCCACCGCGGCCGATTGTGGTAAACCATATATATATATATATATATATA